>OY482671.1:16759691-16957191 GCA_960531455.1 Urophora cardui | reverse complement strand
TTCGTCTCCATGATATACTGCCACCAAATATTTGGCTTCGCATCTAGTGACCGATTTATAAGAACGTCTACCACTTAACATTACCAACACAACGGTGGGCAGCATTAATAAAAGCGGAAAAATTATATGCGCGTTCATTTTGTTATTAACTTCAGTACTTATGAAGTATTAGTAGGAAATTTTCCCCTTTTTATACTAAAATCTAGCAAAGGTTTTTGAAGCAAATGCCTAAAATTTAACTAAATATTTACGGACAACTAAACAAACAAATTTTTAAGTTCATTTGATTAAGCGCCAATAAACTACGTACACGTGTCTGTGCATATTTGCAGAGAATTGAAAAAAAAAAAACAAGTACCTAATAGTCCGGTTAGTCGAGAACGTAAGCCCGTATACCGTGTCAGCTGATCCGATCTATTCAATGGGATTTGTGTGTAAACCGCAGAAATCAAAATCGTTTTTTTGTATATAAAACAAAATGTTATGAAGAAATTTCATTAAGTATATATATATAAATTTTGGCTGTTATAGCAAATTTAATATACCTCTATTGCAGTGACGGACCTAGCATAAATTGCCTGGGCAAGCCTATGTGTGAAGCATAACCATTAGCCATTTATGTAATTTCCTCTGATGTATTATTTAAAAGTCTGATTGCGCTCCGTCATTGAATTTGATTTAGAGCTCTCGATTTCCTTTTTAACATTTTCGAGTGGCCCGAATAAATGCTTTTCAATGCTCGAACGCTCGTTTGTTTGTTTATTACGCGTATGTTTGTACGGGCATTTGAACAATTCGGGTATTTGAAGATCGTTTTTTCTCGTTTATTTTTTTTTTTTTTTTTTTTTTTTCATATGTATTTTTTATTTTTGTTTTCCTGATACACATTTTTTTGTTTGTATACTCAGAGAAAAGGAATCAAAAATAAAATTTTTACTTTTATAATGCACGTTTTAAACCAAGTCATTTTTATTTTGTAAATGAAAATTTTTAAATTAAAAATTAAATTTTTTAAATTAAAATGTATTTAGGATTTAAAAAGAAACATGTTTAAATTAAAAATTAAAATTAATGGAATAAAAACGGAAGTTTTTCCTTCAAAATCTCATAGTGCTTAAAATAAAAATAAACATTTTTAAATTAAAATTGTTTTTTCTTGATTTTGCAATTTTACTCTGAACATTTTTAAAATAACAAATTTCGTATTTACATAATTCTTAAATATAAAAACGTGCGCTAGGGAAATCTTACACGAATGCGCAGAGGTATTTTTAGTTTCCTTATACCGACGGAAATTTCAGCAGTAGCAAGTGTATTTGCTTATTGCCCAAAAAATGGGTGCTGTAGTGTTTGAAAAACTGAGGTCCAATTTGATTTCCACCGCTTTTTAAAATTATCTTGATATTGCGCCAAAAATCACAATCAACCCTTTTATAATCTGGTATTTGATATTTATGTTTGCATGCACATGCAGATGTAAGAAATTATGTGCATAAGTATGTACCTACATGCAAACGAAAATCAAATCAAATATGCATATGGCTGTGAATACTGAACTTTTAAATGCCGAAGCCAGCTTCATATTCGCATACAAATGTGATGTGAAAAATAAAAAAAGTGCTTTGCTGGTTTTTTTTTTCAATTTAAGTCTGAAAATAAGCAATTGGTTTCTCCTTAGCAGAAGCGAGAAAACAAGCTATGTTATTCTGTTTTGAAAGCCACGTAAAAGCTAATGTGTGGAAACGTTGAAGCATGCTCACTGTGCTGTGATTGGCTGTACAAACAAAATACACATTGTGAGGTGGATTGGTGGTGTATTTGCGCTATTTTCTTAGCAGGCTTTTAGGGGCACGTTACAGTGGGGGCTATATCATTGAGAACTTAAATAGTAAACACATTTAAAACGTAAAATAACCAGATTTTAAAGAATTTCGTATGAAATGAACGAAAATGTGTACGCAAGCCGGGCTTCTCGGCTTGTATGAAGCGACCGCCTCTGCTCTATTGTGAGTTAAGCCAAAATGTTTTTATTAATATCTTTTGATTGGAATACGACGTTATAATACGTTATAGGTATGGGGGTTTTACAGAAATATAGAGTTTTTAATGTATAATAACGTGGTATATATAACTCAATTTTGTCTTAAGTCGACTTAGGCGGTTATGGCTTGTGACCACAGAAATATTTAAACAGTAATTTTCACAGCATTATAAATTGTACAATGTTATCGAATATACATATATGTGTTCACATGGAAAAAATATTCTGTCTACTTAAACCATAGATGCTCATGCCTATCCCCTTGAATCACATTTGTTTTTGTTTTTCCCCCCAGACATAGGCACAGATACAAATTCGCCCTTTGAATATAAAAATAAAATTTTCTTCCCCTGCCATATGCCCTCAGGTATAAAAAATTTCAAATGAATGTGATTGAGTTTCATATGGGAAGGGCGAAGCTACGTTAGCTGAAATATTATTGCGAGTCACAGTCTATGCTAATTAATTATAGGTACGTATATAAATTAATAATTAAGGTAAGTTACATATTTGACAGAAATAAAATATGACAAGTATCCACTCATAAGAAATGAAATTTTAAAATACTTATCCATGTTCGGTAGCACTTATATTTGCGAAAAAGCCTTTTCTAGCCTTAAGTTAATCAAAACAAACCAAAGAAACCTTTTATCACACAAGCATTTGGAAGCAATTCTGCATTTATCCACCTCTGATTTGACAATAAATATTGACAATTTATTAAACAGCCTTGAATAAATTTATCACTTATTGTTATTATGTAATATGTAGATACATTTTTTTTTATATGTACGAGTTCATATCTTAATTTAATATAAATAAAATATGTTGTAAATATTGTACATATGTATGTATTTATGTTGTATGTAAAATTTTCCAATCACAATAAAAATTTACTTGTAGTTTGTAACTTTTTTTTTAAATCTAACACAAATTTTTTCTGAGTGCACTAATAAATTTTTGTAGATGTATTGGAGTATCCCCATTCAATACGAGAGCGTTGAGCACCCTTGATAAGAGTATTTGTATAGTTTTAACCGAAAAACAAAAAGACGATTTAAAAAAATAATAAACTTTAAAAACTATAATGACAATTTTTTGTTTCATAATCTTAAGCAATTGGTTAAAATTGTACTCACGTTACCCCATTCAAACGCTGAATCAGAAAGAATATTTTCAATTGTAACGGATGTTAAATGTAAAAAGCTAAACAAACTATCTAGTGATATGTTAAATAGTATAAGTAAAGTAAGAGTTGACTTTCAATCCAAAAATATCAATTGCTTCAACTTTAAAATCAACAAAAATCATATCCACTTGCACGATGCAAATAATTTGTACAACTGATACTTTAATTATTAAAAAAAATTGATTTACCTGTTATATATTCTTATATTACTGAAATAAATGCTTTAAATTCTGTGGGAATTTTGTGGGATTTTTTATTTAAAATGTGGGAAATTAGGGATTTTTTTCCAATTTCTGAGGGAATTTTAGCGGAGATTGTCTGGCATCACTGCCACTCACAGCATTATACAGTTCTAGGGATGGCAACTATAACCGGAAAAACGATTATAATCGGTTAATTTCTTTCGGTTAACGGTTAAAATGTATCGTTTTTTTCCTTTTGATTATTTTTTCGATTAACCTTTTTGCTCTCAAGTCGAAAATAATCGAAAGGAAATAATCGAAGTTGAGAATTACCGCCTTTTCATTCGATTGAGTTTGAAAATTATTGTTCAAGGCAAAATGTTATGAATTAGTATTAATGAATGACTGATGATTTTTAAACGGTTTTATTTAGCTCACCCCGTTTGTTTTATTTATTATTTATTATTTATTCTTGGGTCAAATTTAGTAATTCAAATTTCACCCTCTTCCTGTCAACCGATTAATCTGAAATTTTGTACGCATGTATAACCCCGATGACATGCAATATTATGAAAAAAAACTTCCGATAGGTGGCGCGTGGGTCGCTATATTTACAAAAATCGCATTTATGGTCCGATTTGGCTGAAATTCGGAACATGTATTACTACCTTGAAAAGAAATATTTTCTTAAAAAAAAAATTCCGCTAGGTGGCGCGTGGGTCGCTATATTTACAAAAATCGCATTAATGGTCCGATTTGGCTGAAATTCGGAACATGTATTACTACCTTGAAAAGAAATATTTTCTTAAAAAAAATTCCGCTAGGTGGCGCGTGGGTCGCTATATTTACAAAAATCGCATTTATGGTCCGATTTGGCTGAAATTCGGAACATGTATTACTACCATGAAAGGAAATATTTTCCTAAAAAAAAACTTCCGATAGGTGGCGCGTGGGTCGCTATATTTACAAAAATCGCATTTATGGTCCGATTTGGCTGAAATTCGGAACATGTATTACTACCTTGAAAAGAAATATTTTCTTAAAAAAAAATTCCGCTAGGTGGAGCTGAGATCGGGGTAATTAAAACTGAAAATCCTAATTAACTGTTTGAAGAAGGTCAAGCCTACGTCGCTCTTAGTAGAGTAAGAACTTTGCAGGGACTACGTATAGAGGCGTTGGACTGCAATAAACTAACGGGCAAGAAACCTTGCAATAATGAAGCACTAAATGAATTAAACAGAATGCGAAATAAAAACTAAAAACTAAAAACTAGAAAATAAAAATAGGTAAAAAAACTTTTTAAGTTAAACGGTTTTATGTTATACATACATTGCAATGTTTAAGATAAATGTACTAAAAACCAAAAAAGAATAAAATAGATACAGTCGTGGGAATTATAAACATTTGCATAGACTAGAATAAAATAAAACCGTGGGGCACGTCAATTGTCTACAATCGTTGATTAAAATGTTTGTTTTGTAATGTTACACTACGAGTATAATTAGGCAGTTGTTCAACCGACAACGATGGACGTGTGATAAGTAGGGCTAGAATGTGGAAAAAAGCTAGCAAGCTCGATTATAAGCGAGTTTTAGGGTTTCATAGTGGTGAGCGAGTAGTACTTTTATCATATGTTTTGTCGGTTAAAGACAAACTACGAGCAGTGAAACGATTCCTCGTGTGAATGTCCAACGATAAACTAGTTGAAACATCTCTTTTATTAACATGGAGTGTATAACTATTGGAATTTCCATGAGCAAGAAAATAGTAAGTAATTTCCTCACCGTCTGCGGGCCAACTGCCTAACGACGAATTAAACGATTCTTCTATCGCACATTAAGTCGATAATTTGTAGACAATTGACGTGCCCCCCGGTTTTATTTTAGTCTAGTCTATGCAAATGTTTATAATTCCCACGACTGTATCTATTTTATTATTTTTTGGTTTTTAGTACATTTATCTTAAACATTGCAATGTATGTATAACATAAAACCGTTTAACTTAAAAAGTTTTTTTACCTATTTTTATATTTATTTATTTTATCATATAAGTAAGCGCAATGTGTAGATAAATGTGCACAGCTTTTTTTAAATATGATTTCATTTATATACGAATTTGTATGAATGCGTACCTCTTTAAAATTGTTTTTCACCCTTTCACACGAAAACTGCGATCTATTGCCGAGATAAAAGCACGTATTAAAACGAGCAAATGCATATATGTATGTGTGTAGAACAACATTTTGCGTTGGCGGCCTTCAGCCGCGCTTTAAAAAAAATAATCCTCAGCCGACATAATTCTCTTTCTGGGGTAATATCTATGGACCCATCCAACCTTAACGACAATGGGCTAGCGTAGAACTAAACTAGTCTATCTAACATTTTTTCAGAAATCGAGTTATGCACATTTTTGAACTTGAAAATCATAAATTTATCCGTGCAAAATTGATGTAGGTCTTATTTCTTCACCAAAGTGTCCAAACGATAGAAATGTCACTTTAGAATTTACGTCCTTTTTCATTTCAAGAAATTCTAAAGTGGCCCAACTAGCATAGACTACCATAGACCAGTATGATCTTACACCAGAAGTGAGTTTCTGTAACAAAATCGCGAAAATTGTCGATCAAAATGACGTCACATTAATACGTTCCACACTTTGTCACCACCTAAAAAGCAAGTGAGAATCTATCGATTGACGTCATTATGACGTCACTCGGTCGAAACTATTGATAGAGTTCAGTTACAGAAACTCAGTACAGATGAGTGGATGGAATTGGTTAAAAATTGTAGAAAGCATGCTCCTTTTGATGTTAATAATATGGTGGCGAGATTTATGTCATTTGACGAACGACGGCCAATGTTCAGGGACTACCAGAGTATAGTAGACGATGGTGGAAAAATTTCCCAAATGCGAAAGGCAAAATTTGTCAAGGGTGAATCTGTGATGCAGTTTAATGATGATTATTGTGAAACATATAAATCAGTCGATATAAAGAAAGCTAGCGTGAACCAACATGATTTTATAGAGTTCTTGCAGAATTTTACACCAGATCAGGGCAGCGACATATGCGTTTTGAAATTCAAAAAAATGCAGGACATAAAAAAAATTTTGTAATTCGTACCACCGATTCATCACCCCTTTTACCTGTCTCTCCACATGTAAAGCAGAGATGAAGCAGAAAACAATCCAGAAGATTTTCTACCAGCCCGCCGTGGAGAAAACTAGGTTACTGTTACTTTTCATGCAGAGGTGATCATTTACGAACATGTGTATGTTATTTTTGTAATTAAAGTACTTCCTTTCACATATTTTTTACTTTATTCATATAATTTTCAATTTGTAGTTCAAACTTCCTTAAAAATTTAAAATTCTAAAGTGGTCTATGTAACAAGTTTTCTTGCTACATATAAATATTATATAAAAAACGTTTCTATAATAATTTTTTTTAATGCAGAATGTTAAATTAACTATTAAGCTAACATAATAATTTACAATATTCACTTAACATACATCAACAATCGCACACCGCATTAAAACGCGTTTCATCTGTTTTCTCCAATTTTGTATTTTGTTAGATAGACCAGTTTAGTTCTACGCTAGCCAATTATCTCGTAAACTGTAAACTTCCTGCAAGTTTTGATTTCAGTTTTGAGATATCGTCGGTCTCCTGCCAGAAACACGAATGTGAAAATTTTTTTAAGTGCGATGTCTGCTCTTTTTTCGGGTATATATTGAGATAATAACAATTAATATTTGTATATATGCTTATGTACATAAAAGTACATATTATGCATGTATGTTTACACAAGAATTTATACAAATATTAATTGCTATTACATCAATATATACCCGATAAAGAGAAGTCATCGTATTTAAAAAAATTTCACATTCGTGTTTCTGGCGGGAGACCGACGATATCTGAGAGCCCCTGAAAAAGTAATTTTTTTCGCGGTGCGCTTTCTTAGTGGAAAGCCGACACTTTTTTTGTTTATAACGTGTTTTTTGTGAAGATGAGACAGCAACAAAATATTGACAATTTTTTCGCTGAAATGACAATTTTTTATTATTATAATAAAAACGAACACACATACAGTGTATGTATAAAAAATTAGCTTGTTTGTCCTCTTGGGGTACTACGTATTAATTCATCAATAATTGTAATCGAAAAACGGTTATAATCGGTTAGTTCCCTACGATTATTCGCGATTAATAATCGAACCCTTTCGATTAACCTAAAAAACGGTTAATCGATTATTAAATTTTTTTTGCCATCCCTATACAGTTCTTGGTGTTTCCCTTTATCTTGATTATTGCATACATAAGCCCTTTCAATGTACACATACACACACCTTCAATCGCTCAACGAGCAAACAGGCTAGGCGAATAGCTAAAGCCTAAGCTATTAAAGAGGAATACGCTGGCAGCGCTGCTTGCTGTTATACACCCATACTCTCTGCTCCAAACGTTTTAATATTTGTTTATGCGCTCATACATATCCCATATAGAGAGAGAAAGAGAGAGGGAATTGAGTTTTATGAGCAAAGAGAGTATAATGTGTCACTTAAACAACACCAATTAACACTTTCCAGAAATCGAACGTTGTTTACGAAGTACCATGTACATCTGAAACACTTTGCGATAAGATATACATAGGCACCACCAAAAGACCACTGGGTGTACGCCCAGCGGAACATGACGCGGACATAAGAAGACACAAGACTAAAGCCGGAATTACAATAGCGCTGTGGCTGTGGCAGCGACTGTTTTTCGAAATCAGCTGATTTTTAGAAACTACGGTTTCGATACCAACTTGCATTTAAAATTTCATCAAAATATCTCAATTTTTGCGCGAGTTAGAGTGTTTACAGACGGACGGACAGACGGACGGACGGACATGGCTCAATCGATTTCTCATTTCATCCTGATCATTTTGATATATATAAGTCTATATCTATCTCGATTATTTCATTCTGTTACAATCCACCGTTATGTGATTAAAATTATAATACTCTGTGTACTAGTACAGCTGAGTATAAACACAGCTGTAGTACATAGAAATAGGCCAGAAGGGAAGCGAAATTGAGTAACAAAAGTTTAATTTAGCATTAGAGAAGAAGAGAGAAGAGTTTTGCCATGATGGCGATGCGCGCCGTGTGAATGAGGACATAAGCTTCGCTCTGCTCACAAAGCGTAAATAAGGGTGCGTTTATGTCGGAGCAATAGAAGAAAGAAAGATAGCTGTGGGTGATATACATACGCTTATCGGAATAGCGCTATTATATCAGAGCTAAGCTAGCGAAGACTGATATAGTGGCATGGCACTAATCAGGGATAGGCGGTTTTGGATGAACTTTTACTCAAATGAAAAATATTTTTTTTTTCTACATTCTGATCTTTGATCTTGATAACTTTTACACCGTTATATCGATTTTTGAAAATGGGGTGTCATACGAAAGGGCTTGGCCTGTAGATGTGCAGAAAGGTCTAATTTTTTTTAAAAAGGGTTGCCACCTGTTTTAAGATTTAATTGTCCTGTATAGTTTGCTTGATTTATAAATTTCAGGTACCATATGAAAGGGATTGAGCTGTAAATTAGTAATTTATTACAATTTTTAAAATAAGGGTTGTCACCTGTTCAAAAATTCAGTTTTACGCTATAGTTTGTGTGATTTTTAAATTTGAGGTATCATATGAAAGGGCCCCGCGTGAAAATAAGTAACTTATTATAATTTTTATAAAAAGGGTTGCCACCTGTTCAAAATTTAATTTTTACGCTTTAGTCTGTTTGATTTTTAGATTTGAGTTGTCATATGAAAGTGTTTTGTCTTAAAATGAGTAATTTATCATAATTTTTAGAAAGAGGATTCCCACCTGTTCCAAAATCTATTTTTACTCCACAGTTTGATTTTTAAATTTAAAGTGTCATACATAAGAAATGGCTTTTACGGGTATATGAAAATGCTTGGCCTGAAAATTAGTAATTTATTACGGTTTTTACAAAAGGATTTGCCACCTGTTCAAAAATTTATTTTTACGCTACAGTTTGTCCGGTTCTCAAATTTTAAGTGTTATGAAAGGTCTTGCCCTGTAATAAAAAGAAAGGGAAGGGGAAAATGAATGGAACGGAAAGGGCGAAGGAAAGAAAGCCAAAGAGGGAAGAGTACGGAAAATGAAATGGATAAAGGGAAGAGTACGAAAAATGAAATGGATAAAGAAAAGAGGAAGCGCAAATAAAAGGGAAAGTGGAAGAGAAAGTGAAGTACGACAATTGACCTTTTTGAGATACATAGCTATATCGATAAAATATTGTAGAAAATTACTCGCATTAAAACTTCACTATGGGACTCCTCGGACAAAATCTTTGTATACAAAATGTAGGTCAACGGAAAATAAAAATAACCGGTAATTATGTATATGCCCGATTTTCTGGGAAAGTAAATCAATTAGTTTTTTTTTTTGTCAAATATTGCAAGCACTGGGGTCTTGCGGGGTTCATGACATATTCTAGTAACTGTTGAAAACAGTGGCATTCAATTTTAGTCGTTTTAAATTAAACTTTTCGCTCTTTTTATAAAACGTTGTGATTAAAAAAAAATATGGTCGGAAGTAGTTCAGTAAACAAAAAGTTAAATATAACATGTTTGTTGCGACTAAATTTAGCCGTTCAAGTTTTGTCTATTAGAAAATTAGTTATAATATCATAACACGTAAAGTTTTTAAAAAAAGTTATGTTCCAACTAGGAGTTATGTGAAAAGTAAATGTGCCGCAAAAATCTTATGTAACGTTAGCAGTGCAAAACCAAAAAAGTTTTTTTAAGACATGTTAAAATACGTTTTAATTTAATTTGTTTATATATTTTCTTAATACTATACGTATATCTCACGTTCCAATTAAAAAAAGTTAAACTTCCAAAGATTTGAAGACATTGTTAGCTTAAATAATATGTAACGTTAGCAGTGATTTTTTATCTATATAATACATATAATAAAATTGTAACAGGTCGATGTCTGTACATTGAAGATATTCAAGAAAAACTGATAGGAGAGGTCATTATTGGACCAGCGGAACCCAAATCTACAATTTTTAGAGATCTATCTGTCTGTCTGTCCGTCTGTATGATTGTGCGTGCATCACGCAGAAACTACTGAATAGAATTGCATGAAACTTTCACCATTCACTTAACTCGTAACTTAAAATTCAGGACAACTTTCATTTGGATATCTCATCCAGTCCCCGAGTTATTGACCACAATGTGGGAAAAATGTGACCAAAATGTGTTTTTTTACCATAACGCCCGCGTCACACAAAAACGACTGCATAGAAATGAATGAAACTTTCAATAATCATTTTCTGGATGAAAAAATGAGAGCTATTGGAAAAGGGGCGTGGCACAACCCATACAAACTTAATCGAGATATTGAATTTAATAGAATTACTTATTGCAGCACTCATCAGCACCTTTTATTTGATACCCATATTGTACTAACAAATTTTGGATCACCTTTGGTCCACATATTGGTCGATAACTCCAAAACTAGTTGAGCTATAGAAATAAGGGATATCTTAAATCTTAAAGTAGACATCTATAATAATAATAATAATACAATGGCGCTATTATAACTCTGACTAGTTTCATTCAATTCCATCATTCCAATTTTTAGTGACCCGCGCACAAACATAAGGACAGACAGACAGTCAGACCGACAGAAATTTTATAAGCAGTTAATTTGGATTCCTCTGGCTCCTTTTTTTATTTTCTGCATATCTGCAATGTACAGAGATCAACGGTTACAATTTTATTATATGTAGACATACTCAGTTTTCGCACGTGTAACGTCAGCAGTGCTTTGTGTAACGTAGGCAGTGCCTTATTTTATGTTAAACTAGCTGTACCCAGCCAAGCTTTGCTTTGGCCCACTTCCTATTATAGGTACTTGAAGGGAAAAACGCACACTTTAAAAAATGTTGGAAGTATCTAGAAACCGAAATTACCTCGGGCTGCAGAGCTCAGCAAAAGTCAGTTAATTAAAAAAAAAGTGAAAAAAAAATTGATATTTTCAAAAGTTTGCCCTCTTCATGTTCTTATCCCATTTTTCTTCGTATTACTCTCCAACTCCCTTTCCCTCTACTTTTCTCTTTCTCTTTCCATTTATCTTTTCTTTCATTTCCGTTTCCTTTTGCCTTTGCCGTCACATTTACGCTTCTCTTTCTCTATCTCTCTCTCTTACCTCTCCTTTTCTGTCTTTCTCCTTTTTATTCCCCCCTCTTATTCTTTCTATAATTCCCTGTCTTACTGTATCCATCCATCCATGTATCCATCCTCTTCATTCCATTTTTATTATATCCTCCCTCTCCTTTCCTAGTCTGATTATTGTACCCCTTTCCCTAGGAAACTGGGTTTAGCATAACATACCCTGCATTCCACTTCTCATTTCATACCATCTTTGCTTAAAAACATTCCGTGGCGTCCGAATCGTCTATTTTACTTATAATTGGGTATCGGGACTAAGAATCAGTATGAAAATATCTCTATATAGCAGACCCGGTCAACACATTTCATTTTATATCAGTATTGCTTAGAAGCATACCGGGCTCATCCGGGTCCACTTATTGATCCACATCCGGGAACTTGACCTAAGAACCATAATGGGTACGATATCTGGAGACTTGACCAAGAAATCGTAATGGGTACGGCTCTACATGAGAGTCCGCTCAACACCTTTCATTTGGTACCAATATCCCTAAGATATATCCCGGTGTTATCCGGGTCCACATATTGACCCATATTTTGGGATCCCACCTAGGAATCGTCATGCACCGTGATTAAATAACAATATCGCTGAGAAATTATCCGGGGCCATCCGGATCAACATTTTGACCCACATCTGGGGACCTGACCTAGGAATCATAATGAGTTTATCTCTATGTAAAAGCCCTGCCTTTCAGTTGACACCAATATCGTTGAGAAATTTACCGGGGCAATCCGGGTTCACGTTCATTTGGTACCAATATCCCTGAGAAATATCCCGGTGTTATCTGGGTCCAGGTGCTGACCCACACCCTGGGATCCGAGCTAGGAATCGTAATGAGTTCATTTCTATCTAAAATCCCTGCTCAACACCCTTCATTTGAAACCAATATCGCTGAGAAATTTTCCGGGGTCACGTTTTGACCCATATCTGGAGACCCGACCCAGGAATCACAATGAGTACTATTCTATGTAAATTCTCTGCTCATCACCTTTCATTTGATACCAATATCGCTCAGAAACATTCGAGGGTCATTCGGGTCCACGTTTTGACCCATATCTGGAGACCCGACCCAGGAATCACAATGAGTACTATTCTATGTAAATTCTCTGCTCAATACCTTTCATTTGATACCAATATCGCTCAGAAACATTCGAGGGTCATTCGGGTCCACGTTTTGACCCATATCTGGAGACCCGACACAGGAATCACAATGAGTACTATTCTATGTAAATTCTCTGCTCAACACCTTTCATTTGATACCTTTATCGTCCAAAAATATGCTGGAGAAAGCTGGATCCACGTTTTGACCTTTTGACCTATATCTCGGGAACCGACTTCCGGATTTGAAAAAAATATGCATATAAACCATCTAGGGCAAGGTGCTAAGCTGGTGTGTAAATTTGGTCAAAATCCCTCCACGCGTTTGGGCGAAAGCCGGCGACAAAGAAATGGGCTTGATCTATATATATAAAAATGATTTGGTATTTAATTGAAACGCTAAAACTTGAAAACGGCTGAACCAAATCGAATACTTCCTTAGGGGGGTTTGTTTGTTGTTACCTCGCGAAGGTTTAGTCGAAGAAAAAATTTAAAAATGTTAGGGGGGCGTGGCACCTCCCATACAACCTTAATTTTTAAAGCTGATTATCTCTAAAACAGTTTAAGGTAGGGAACTGAAAATTGGTATAGAGGTAGGTGATATCAAAACCCTTCTCACTCAGAAAAGTGGGGGTTATCAGAAAAGGGGGCGTGGCACCTCCCATACAACCTTAATTTTTAAAGCTGATTATCTCTAAAACAGTTTAAGGTAGGGAACTGAAAATTGGTATAGAGGTAGGTGATATCAAAACCCTTCTCACTCAGAAAAGTGGGGGTTATCAGAAAAGAGGGCGTGGCACCTCCCATACAACCTTAATTTTTAAAGCTGATTATCTCTGAAACAGTTTAAGGTAGGGAACTGAAAATTGGTATAGAGGTAGGTGATATCAAAACCCTTCTCACTCAGAAAAGTGATGGTTATCAGAAAAGGGGGCGTGGCACCTCCCATACAACCTTAATTTTTAAAGCTGATTATCTCTAAAACAGTTTAAGGTAGGGAACTGAAAATTGGTATAGAGGTAGGTGATATCAAAACCCTTCTCACTCAGAAAAGTGGGGGTTATCAGAAAAGGGGGCGTGGCACCTCCCATACAACCTTAATTTTTAAAGCTGATTATCTCTAAAACAGTTTAAGGTAGGGAACTGAAAATTGGTATAGAGGTAGGTGATATCAAAACCCTTCTCACTCAGAAAAGTGGGGGTTATCAGAAAAGAGGGCGTGGCACCTCCCATACAACCTTAATTTTTAAAGCTGATTATCTCTAAAACAGTTTAAGGTAGGGAACTGAAAATTGGTATAGAGGTAGGTGATATCAAAACCCTTCTCACTCAGAAAAGTGATGGTTATCAGAAAAGGGGGCGTGGCACCTCCCATACAACCTTAATTTTTAAAGCTGATTATCTCTAAAACAGTTTAAGGTAGGGAACTGAAAATTGGTATAGAGGTAGGTGATATCAAAACCCTTCTCACTCAGAAAAGTGGGGGTTATCAGAAAAGAGGGCGTGGCACCTCCCATACAACCTTAATTTTTAAAGCTGATTATCTCTAAAACAGTTTAAGGTAGGGAACTGAAAATTGGTATAGAGGTAGGTGATATCAAAACCCTTCTCACTCAGAAAAGTGATGGTTATCAGAAAAGGGGGCGTGGCACCTCCCATACAACCTTAATTTTTAAAGCTGATTATCTCTAAAACAGTTTAAGGTAGGGAACTGAAAATTGGTATAGAGGTAGGTGATATCAAAACCCTTCTCACTCAGAAAAGTGGGGGTTATCAGAAAAGAGGGCGTGGCACCTCCCATACAACCTTAATTTTTAAAGCTGATTATCTCTAAAACAGTTTAAGGTAGGGAACTGAAAATTGGTATAGAGGTAGGTGATATCAAAACCCTTCTCACTCAGAAAAGTGATGGTTATCAGAAAAGGGGGCGTGGCACCTCCCATACAACCTTAATTTTTAAAGCTGATTATCTCTAAAACAGTTTAAGGTAGGGAACTGAAAATTGGTATAGAGGTAGGTGATATCAAAACCCTTCTCACTCAGAAAAGTGGGGGTTATCAGAAAAGAGGGCGTGGCACCTCCCATACAACCTTAATTTTTAAAGCTGATTATCTCTAAAACAGTTTAAGGTAGGGAACTGAAAATTGGTATAGAGGTAGGTGATATCAAAACCCTTCTCACTCAGAAAAGTGATGGTTATCAGAAAAGGGGGCGTGGCACCTCCCATACAACCTTAATTTTTAAAGCTGATTATCTCTAAAACAGTTTAAGGTAGGGAACTGAAAATTGTTATAGAGGTAGGTGATATCAAAACCCTTCTCACTCAGAAAAGTGATGGTTATCAGAAAAGAGGGCGTGGCACCTCCCATACAACCTTAATTTTTAAAGCTGATTATCTCTAAAACAGTTTAAGGTAGGGAGCTGAAAATTGGTATATAGGTAGGTGAAATCAAAAACCTTCTCACTCAGAAATGTGGGGGTTATCAGAAAACGGGGCGTGGCACCTTCCATACAACTTTAATTTCGAAAGCTGATTATCTCTAAAACGGTTCAAGGTAGGGAGCTGAAAATTCGTATAGAGATAAATGATATCAAAACCATTCCCACGCATATAAGTGGGGGTTATCGGAAAAAGGGGCGTGGCACCTCCCATACAAACTTAATTTTTCATGCTGAATATCTCTAAAATTGTTTACGCTAGGGACTTGGAAATTGGTGTGGAGATAAACCATAACAATTCCATATTAACGCAAAATAATAGGAGTTATACGAAAAGGGGGCGTGGCTCCTCCCAACAACGCTTAAGTTTTTTAGCTGAATATCTTTAAAAGGATTTAAGTCAAGGACCTACAAATTGGTACAGAGCTATATGATATCAAAACAATTTTTGCGCATAAAAGTGTAGGTTATCGGAAAAGGGGGCGTGGCACCTCCCATACAAACTTAATTTTTCAAGCTGTATATCTATAAAAGCGTTTAAGGTTGGGACCTGAAAATTGATCAGGAGATTAACGATATCAATAGCATGCTTATGAAAAAAACAGTAGTTTTGGGAAAAGGGGCGTGGCACCTCCCATGCGTTCTTAATTTTTAAGGCTAAATATCCCTAAAAGCGTACATGGCATGTACATAGAAATCACTATGCAGATATACGATATCAATACCATGTTCACCCAAAAAAAAAAGATTTATCGAAAAATGGGGCATTGCACCTCCCATACGTACTAAACTTTTGAGACTGAATATATCTAAAAGGGTTGGAGGAGGGACCTGAAAACCATTATGGAGGTATACTATACGTATCAATACTCTTACTTAATTGGTTAAAATAGCCAATACTCAGTGAAAATAAATATCCGGAACAGAAAACTAAAAATTTTGTGTATCGTGCAGCCTTAAACTGAATACTAAAATTATATATTTTTGAAGTTGTATACATAATGAAGTAGTGAAAAATCGTTAATTTTCTATTAAAAACAATACCGGTGTAATAACAATTTTTTAAATGAAATTAATAAAAAAAATCTATTTTGGGCAGAACGAAGTTTGCCGGGTCAGCTAGTTTTTATATATACTTATATAGATAGATTACGTTAAAAAAATCCTAAAGATTTTGGTAAAGCGGTATGCCAAGACCTTGTGACATCCTTGCTATATAACATGAAGTAAAATTGGGATGATTGTCTCAGCAAGTTCGCAGAAATTAAACCAAACATGATCTGTATCTTGATCTCACTTCCAAATGATGTAACGTTAGCAGTGCGTTTTACGCGCTTATAACTTTTACGGTATGGTAGCCATCAGACAAATTTTACTCTTAAACCTGATAGCATAAGTAGCAGAACCATGGACGTTTCTAACATTTTTGTTATTATTTCGTATAAACTAAATAAAAACTCCATGCGAATGTAACGTTAGCAGTCAGAAAATTTACCATATGCTTAATTTTATATTTTATTAATAAGAATCTATTCTGCTATTTTTAAGGGGAAGGAAGGAATTTAAAATGTGGCAATAAGTGGTCTTCCACCCTCAAATTGTCGCACAGAGTAATTGAAAGCCACAGCATCGCGTGGCCAGGTTTACTAGTAAAATATATTAAGCAGGGAATATGGTCAAAAAAAAGCTTTTTTTTTGCCTGTTTGGAGATGAATAGATATCAATTGAAAATTCTCACACCAGATTCCTTAAGAAAAGTATAGTTTGATTCCGCAAATGAAAAACATTTTGTGAAATGCGATTTTTTTTAGGAAAATTTTAAGATAAATGCTTATAAAATGCTTAAAAGTGGATATTTTTTTAATTTAGGAGCCATGAAATGCTTTGCGCCTCTTCCAAAAAGATTACTGTATTTGATTTATATTTCAAAAATTTACCTACACTAATCAAAATTGAGCATTTTAGCTATAATAGCTAGGAAAATGCCGAAATTTCAAAAAATACCGTTATATGAGAAGAGGTTGTTCCGAGTTTCGAGTTTCAAGCTCAGTTATTACAACTATTTTTGGTCGCGGACGTACAGATGCATAGGTGGACATGGTTAAACGACTCAGCTTATGATTCTGGCTTTTTTGACATTGCATGACTTTTTGGTTTTTTAGAAAAAAGTTTTTAATGTTTTTTTATAGAAATAAGAATTTTGCCTATAAATATCAGTTTTTTTTACGAAAATATGTTTGTGAACATTATTTTTCTGATTATTTGGCGCTCAACTGTTTAAAAATTTTTGGCCGAGTCGAATAAAGCGCAACAGTCACTTCTGTTCCATGAATCATGTTTTTTGTCAATTTATTCCTCATTAAATTCAAAACATTTCAAATGTATTAGATCACATGCTGTGTCAATAGCAGCTAACGGCGATGATGACTAATCTTCAAGTCAAGCAAAACAATTAAACACGAGTTATTTGTACCTTTCTTTTTTTTGTTTGTAGTGTTTAGAATTTAGTTTTTTTTTTTTGCAAAAATTTCTAATATTTGTGTTTGCGCTAATATTTGTTTGAATAAGTACGTACAAACACGTGTATGTACATTAGATGCGTTTTTTTTTGTATGAGATTCTTTAAACCTTCTCAGATCCTCCCTACGGCACCGGAACATGAAAATAGGGTGTCTTAGAGTAAGTAAACTGAAAAAAAAATTTCACATTTCCGAAAACTGGATGGAGCCACACCAAAAACCGCGGAAATTCCCATAATATCAAGGTAAGTCTAGATTTATGCATGAAAATAGTTAGGATTTTGCACAAGAAAAAAAATTGATATGTACCCATACGTTGAATTGAACGCTAAAGCGAATTGCGTATTCAGTTTTTTGGTACACTCTCCAGTGAAGGTAATATCGCGGTCCAAAGTGATAATTTTCTTTTCTTTCTTATGAACCTTCAACTTCTTGCCCTATACTCTTCCCGAAAGCAGACAATATTTTTTAATTAAATCACACGGTAGGCTGCGTTATTTAATGCGCTTTCCAGAAATGTATAGTTATTAAAAATCGAATAATATTTGGAAGAGTCCATCAAGTTTAAGTGAAGTAAAGTCGAGTATAAAGGGGTAACGTAACTTAACATTTTTTAAATTTTTGTACAATTTTGCTCTTGAAGACGGGTTTTTCGGTTATTAGTGAAGGTTTTATGTGAATGAATAACTCCACAAATACGCGGTTTTTGGATTAGATCCATCTAGTTGTTGTAAAAGTGAAATTTTTTTTTAGTTTACTTACTGCAAAACACCCTATTTTCATATTTCGGTGCCGAATGACAGATCTAAAAAAAAACGCATCTAATATACATAGTATGTAGGTACTTGTGTGCGAGTATTTTTAACTGCGTGCAAATTTCTTTTGTTAAATGCTTGCACGCAGAGAAAAACGATTGTAAAATCAATGTGAAATCACACACATATAACCCAACTTAAAACTTAGGCATAATTTACTTACTAAGTTTTTTCGTCATATTAACAATTTAGTAAGAACATGGCAATCTTCAATTTTGGGTAATTTTTACAAAGACTTGTTTAATTTTCCCTACACTGACAAAAAGTTTGGTATAAATTTTAAACTTTTTTGATCGATATATAGGACACGACCGAAAAATTATAAAAATTTAAACCTTGAAGTTTAACAGATTTTTAAACTTTTAAGGTTTAGATTTTATTTCAAATTAAGAGTTATTTTAAGACTTTCAAAAGTTTAAAATTGAAACCTTTTTTTGGTTTAAATAAAAAAAATGTCTGCTCCCAAATCCTATTGTCCGTGTCCAAACACAGCAACTCTGCCGCGAAATTATCCAACGATTCTCTTTTGTGTCGCTTTCTGTCTTCCATTTGTCCAAACACATCAACTCGTCGTTCGCCAACTTTTGTTCATTATGTTTTGTTGTGGCATTCTTCGAACGCTCTGATTGGTCGTTGGCGATAAGAATGACAGCACAAAGCGTGTTGGCCGAGCACCGACGACTTGGTGCCCCCCTCCTTTCCTCGTCGCCTTCTCGCCTACAAACGATCAAAAGCAGCGGGTTGCTCAACTATTTGTCTCCGTGTTTGGACGTCGACATTAATGCTTTTGCCTATTGTATCTTCTTTCCTATCCTCTTTTTCTCCTTTTCTTCCATATTGTTCTCCCCCCCAACATCCCCTTAATCCTTTTCCATATTGTATCTTCTTTCCTATCCTCTTTTTCTCCTTTTCTTCCTCCTTCATTTTATCTCTTTCCATAATTATTTTGTGTTTGTTTGTTTCTCCATTCAAACAACGCTACACAATCGTTCATACAAATTGTCTAATAACCAGAGTTGTAATTATTATAAGAGAAAAAATAAAAATCCAAAAATAATTATTATTGAAAGAAACATATTTTAAAAGTATTTCCATATATAATAGTTATTTCTGACATATTTTTTTAAGTCGTTTTGTAATTATTATAAATGAGAAATTTTGTTTTATATCTTCAAAGACTTTTATATTGAGACAAATTTGAAAAAAGTCTTTGAGTAATTATTATCCGTAACAAATTGTTTTTTAAGTCTTCAAAGACTTTTTCATTGAGACGAATTCCAAAAATATCTTTAAGTAATTATTTTGAGTAACAAATTTATTTTTTATATCTTCGATAAAAATCTTTCATACAATTTCAAATTGGAAATTTGCTTGAATTTTGAATTACTTATATGAAAGTTATTTTTATTTTATACTTATACTAGCTGACCCGCCAGACGTTGTTCTGCCTAAAATTTATTCCTATAAAGCCTAAAGGGCCTGGGCCGGGTCCCCAAATATGGGTCAAAAGTGACCCCGGATTAACCCGGAACGTTTCGGAGCAATATTGGTATGAAATGAAAGGTTTTTAACAAGGCTTTTACGTGGAGTTCTATTCATAATGATTCCTAGGCAGGATCCCCAGATATCGGTCAAAATGCGGACCCGGATGTTTTTGAGTGATATTGGTATCAAATGAAAAGTGTTGGGAACGGCTTCAATATAGAGCAGGATCCCCAGATATCGGTCAAAATGCGGACCCGGATGTTTTTGAGTGATATTGGTATCAAATGAAAAGTGTTGGGAACGGCTTCAATATAGAGCTGTAGTGATGGCTAGACAAGGTCATTATGTGGATCCAGATAACCCCGGAATAACTTAACTTAATTTGGCTTGACTTGGCTTGACTTGACTTGACTTGACTTGACTTGATTTGACTTGAATTGACCTGAGTTGATTTGACTTGAGTTGACTTGACTTGACTTGACTTTGGTTAACTATATTCCTCATTGCGAAGCAACGGGTATTTGCTAGTATTTTTTGTAAAGAAAACATATTTACATGACGGTTCGATCATTCAGACAACACTGGTATCAGCTAGTAACTTTCAGAAAGTAAAACACTTTCAGATGTAACAATTGAAAGTGAAAAGTATTTCTGAAAAGTATTTTTCTCGCAGCTAGACGATGAAAGTTTTTCGTAAGAAAGTAATTACTGAAATTTCGGAAAACACTTTCAGAAAGTACTTTTTTGGTGGCTACACGAGAAAATTTTACTTTTTCACTTTCTGAAAGCACTTTCATTGCATCGTCTGGCAGGACCTTAACCCTAGAACCATAATGTACGTAAATTTTACGTATATAGAATTTTCATATTGTGATTGCACAAGTATAACATATTGTAACGGTACCTAACTCCGGCAGTGCTTGCAGCATGTATGTTTACGTATACACGAATATAAAAGTACAACAAATGTTGTAATTTGAAAGTGTGAGAGCGATTGGCGCAAATCCCTATACGTAAAATTTACGTATAATTAGTAATAAGCGAAAAAAATAGGATATGGTATTTAATATGAAAGTGTAATATTCTCATGTAATTTTTGTATAACGCGACAGTTTATTATATTATTATTGCTTAGAAACGTTCCGGGGTCATCCGGGTCCACATTTTGACCCATATTTGGGGACCCGACCTAGGAATCATAATGAGTACAGCCATGTATAATCATAAAAAAATTTAAAAAAAAAGTTTTGAGATCAGGTATTTCTTGGTATTTTATTCAAATTAACCATTTGCAAGGTAGTGTAATCAACTTTGGCTGCAAAATGGATAACAATGAGAGTTGTATTTGGCGGATTCTAATCACTACGTAAAATGTACGTACATTAGTAATAACGTAGTATGAAATATCGTTATAGTTCTAGGGTTAAGGGTAAAAAAACATTTTTACCATGCCCCCCAAAAAAAAATTTATTTTTTACCATTAGGTCCCTCTCTCTATGCGCTGTCACACATATATTTGGCCGCTGTGGTGCAGTGGGTAGAGTGCTCGCCTGCTATAACAGAGGTCTCGGGTTCTAACCCCACTCCGGACAAACACCAAACAAAATTTTCTAATTAATTAAAATCCAATTATTGGGTTTTTTAAGAGCAGCGGTCAGCTCTCGGCAGTGGGCGGCATACCCTCCGAGTGTGTTTCTGCCATGAAAAAGCTTCTCACAGAAAATTCTTTCGCCGTTCGGAGCCTACATAAAACTGTAGGTCCACACAATTAGTAGGAAAAAGCAAAAGGAGCACACCTCGAATTGGGAGAGAAGCTCGGCCATAAAACTCGTCAGAGTTATAATAGCGTCAGTGTATTTTTTTATTATATGTTTGAACAAAAAGCAACTTAAACATAGTACGATACTAGAGAGACTAGTTAGTACTAATTTATTGCTTGAAGTGTTAATTAAAATCGTTTGCGAAAAAAATTAAAAAAAAAAAAACGAAGAAGAATGAAGACTTGCATATTATCTGCATTTGTTGTTCTTGTCGCTCTACCAATGTGTGTTGGTGGACTTACAAAATTGCAATATTGCCGCTTGAAGGCAGCAAAAGCATTTCGTCCTTATCTATCCGCGGGGGATTCTCGCGATGCCAACAAAAAATCAAGAATCGAACAAACAATTGTTTTTATGAAGAAAAAGAATGTTGCTCAAGAAAGCATGTATCGATTTCCTAAAAATGCAAGTTTTATATTTTTAATTTCTAACTTTTAACTTTTGTTATTTTAATTTTATTTTTTATTTTTTTTCATTTTTATTTATTTTTTTTTTCATTTTTTATTATTTTTTTTTTTCATTTTTAATTTTTTTTTATATTTTTTTTATTTTATTCTTTTTTTATTTATTATTTTTTTTTATTTTATTCTTTTTTATTATTTTTTTTTTATTTTTATTTTTTTATTATTTTTTTTTTATTTTATTTTTTATTTTTTATTTTTATTTTATTCTTTTTTTGTTTTTTTTTATTTTTTTTTCATTTTTTTTTATATTTTTTTTAATCTATTAATTTTTATTTGAATATTGATTTAATTCGAAACAGGGAGATTCCAATTACGAGATTAGTTATTTCAAAGTCTATGACCTCAGCAACTTATTTTCATCAAACGCGGAGCTTGTTGATGGAGGAGTGGGAGAGCGCTTTGTTCAGCTTAAATTACAATCCAAAGCTAAACAGGATTTGGATTTTGGAATTGAAATATATGGCGAAAAGATAAGTGGTTAATAAGTAAATAAATCAAATATGTATATATGTATGTATACATATTTTTTATTTTGACCTGGAGCCAGTAAAGCCAAATATCTAATATATAGACCAAGTGGGTCGTAAATAAAAACAAATATGTGCTCAAATTAATGTATTTCAATAATCTATAAATAAAGCAGGTGAATGTACATTAGAGCGTATCGCAAAAGAAAAAGTTCACCATACGCCCCTCCATATGATTTATTTTTGGAAAACATTTCTTGAAATTTTTTTAATTTTTTTTCTTGGACGCCGCTAGATGTCGCTAAAGTAAATTTTTTTCATATCTGCGGTATTTATGGTTCGATCCCTAAGCTTGATATACCAATCTCTTTGGCTTGAGAGAAGGGTTTCTACTTTATAATTGTATTAACACTATGTGCGCCATTGCGATCACTTCCACTAAGTACTTAGTTAGTTTATAACACCTTAATGTAATTTTTTTGCCGGCATGGTAAACATCGTCAAAAAATATTAATCCTTCGCAAAATAAGTATTTCGACCGATTAAGTAGAACCGGAAATAAAACAAATATAACATTCCGAGGCATATAAGTTTTTGGCTTCCTGTGGTCTTTTAGGTACATTTTACAAAAATTTCTTCTGAAGAGACTCCTACTGAAATTTTATGCCGAATAATTTTCTAGAATATTTTTTGGCCATCTTGCACCCCGAAAAAAGGGTTTTTTTAACCGCTTTTTTACGGTCAAGAAATATAGTACAGTCAAGAAATAAATAGTATTTTTAATGTCGTTCATCAATATCCGATCTGGACAAAAAATTTTATGTTGTATCTTTGACCGTGCTGTTCTGTTACCGATGTAGCGGATGAGAACGAAGAAAATTGCTAATTTGATTTTTAGGGAACACCCTAATGTACGTAAATATACAGCTGAGTATTAAAGCAAAAAAAAATCACGAAAAAACTCTTTATGCTTATCTAACTTGCGAAGCAGTAAGCACATTAATGACAAATCAAAAATCACAAGCAAAATAAACCAGAAAAGAAAAATATTTTCAATCTCTTTTGACTAATTGGATGACATTTGTTTATGTATTTATACTGCCGAAAATGACTTCCTTTTACTTTTTGGATAAAAAATTTTCTTTGCTTTTTACCAGACATTGAGAATAATTGTTAACAATTTCAAAGGTTTTGGAAATAACAAAAAATCTTAGACAAAAACTCTAAAGGCGGATTCATCGTTCGAGTTCAGAACTTTTTTGCCATGTGTTTGTTGTTGTGTTTTCGGAGTGTGAGAGGAATTCCGAAAAGTTCTGAACTATTTTTATTAGTTAACTCAAATTCAACTTTAGTTCAGAACTCGAACGATGAATCCGCCTTAACAATCTTTGAAAAACAAAAATCCAAAGACAAAAAAAAATAATCATTTTTGTCTGAGAGAAAACATTATTTCTTAACTTTTTCTGTTATTCACTGGTATTTATTTGCAACAGAAAAAATTTGTGCAAGAAATAAAACGCCGCTATAGAAGAAAAAAGACGCAAACTGTTTTGTTGAGGAAGAAAGACGCATTAAAAATATTTTTCGAAAGAAAGACTTTATTTTTTTTTGATAACGAAGAAAAGAAAAGAGAATATTTTTTAGGAAAGAAAGACGTATTCGATTTTTTATTTTTCTTTGTCAATATTAATGCGAATGCGTCTTTCTTCGCAGTTAATAATGCTAATGCGTCTTTCTTCGTCGAAATATTTTGTAAAGCGTCTCTGTTCGTCGAAATGTTTTTTAATGCGTCTATCTTCGTCGACATGTTTTGTAAAGCGTCTTTCTTCCCCGACATATTTTTATTGCGCCTTTTTTCGTCGACAAATTACTGACATGCGTCTTTCTTCGTTATCAAAAAAAAAAAAAAATTAAGTCTTTCTTTCGAAAAATATTTTTAATGCGTCTTGAGAAGACCTTTAATTTGATACCAATATTGCCCAATAATATTTTGGGGCCATCCGGGTCCACGGTTTTTCCGCTATCCACGGTCTCGATCTTCCGAATTTTTTTTACATTTGTGGAGTTATCCAACCAAATAAAACAATCACTAATAACCCAAAAAACCGTCTTCAAGAGCAAAATTAAAAAAAAAAAAAAAAACAAGTAAGGAAGCCTAAGTTCGAGTGGAATCGAACATTAGATACTCAGCTGTATGCTTTCATTGTTTGTTTGCGTTTGATGGTAACACGGTGTAGGTACTTTATATAAAGCGACTGCTGCATAAAGTGGGGATAGCCACGCCCATTTTCTAAATTTTTATCAGTCATCCAACTAAGCTTATGAATATTATTCTTTGTGCAAAAATTCATTCCTTTATGACTTCTAGTTACAAAGATGTCACGTTACAAATTCCCAAAGGGTGTTCCAGAAATATCTTTGTTAAAAATTAGGCGTGGTCATAAACCGATTTCAATAAATTTTTGTGTGTCTATTAACACAAGTTATAAAAGTGTATAAACCAAGTTTCGTTATAATATCTCAATTATTTGTCGAGTTATAGGCTAAGAAATCTCGTATATTCCTTTGTCTAAAAAGAGGCGGTGCCACGCCCATTTGCCAAAATTTTTATATTTTTTGTTTCCGGTCTATTGTGGAACTCATGCCACAAAATTTCTATGAATTATCTCTATATTTGACAAAGTTATCGCTTAAAATGTTTTTATTTAGTCACTTTATAATACCCATATATAAAAGTGGGCGTGGTCGTCAAACCGATTTCTCTAAAATTTTGAACATGTATTACCACTAGTAATAAAAGTGTACACACCCAGTTTCGTCATTATATATAAATTATTTGTCGAGTTAGGGGCTCAGAAATCTCGTATATTCCTGTTTCTAAAAAGAGGCGGTGCCGCGCCCATTTTCCAAAATTTTGGTGTTTTTCGTTTTATGTCCTCAGTTGGACTCCTGCCACAAAATTTCAGTGATAGATCTTTATATTTGACAGAGATATCGCTTAACATGTTTTTATTGGGCCACTTTATAATACACATGTATAAAGGTGGGCGTGGCCGTCAACCGATTTTGAAAATTTTTCGTCCAAACATTTGCCTGAGTAAGTATATCACGCGTACCGAATTCCATCGATATATCTTCAACGGTTTCTGAGTTATGACTCATAAAACTTGCAATGTTTGCCCTTAATAAGTGAGCGTGGCACCGCCCATTTCCCAAAAATTTTGTGTTTTTTGTTTTATGTCCATAGTTGGACTCATGCGACAAAATTTCAATGATAGATCTTTATATTTGACAGAGATATGGCTTAAAATGTTTTCATTCGGTCACTTTATAATACACATATACAAAAGTGGGCGTGGCCGTCAACCGATTTTAACTATTTTCCGTCCAAACGTTTGCCTCAGTAAGTAAATCACGCGTACCAAATTTCATCGATATATCCTCAATGGTTTCTGAGTTATGACATATAAAACTTTCATGTTTTGACCCTTAATAAGTGGGCGTGGCACCGCCCATTTTCCAAATTTTCATCAAATTTCTTCCTAGGGGCCTGAGCTCAACACGTGGATAAAATTTCATAGCCCCAGCTATATTAGTGGCTGAGATACCAAAATTCCGATTTTTTCTATATAGTAAAAATGGGCGTGGTCATGGTACGATTTCGCCCATTTTCAATACCAACCGTCCCAGTCTCGATACCAACTTGCATTTCAAATTTCATCAAAATATCTCAATTTTTGCGCGAGTTAGAGTGTTTACAGACGGACGGACGGACGGACGGACATGGCTCAATCGATTTCTCTTTTCACCCTGATCATTTTGATATATATAAGTCTATATCTATCTCGATTATTTCATTCTGTTACAATCCACCGTTACGTTATTAAAACTATAATACTCTGTGTACTAGTACAGCTGAGTATAAAAAACTAATTATGGAGTTTAATTCTAAACCTTATTACATGAGGTTTTTGTATCTGAATAATTTTTCATAAAGTCTTCAATTTAAAAGTTATAGAAAAAAAAAAAAAAAGAAATGTAGGGAAAAATTAAGAATTTTGCCCTTAACTCAATTTCCTCACATTTCCTCAAAATTAATCTCATATATTTATATATAAGGTCTAATTTACTATAGCCGCTTTCGATTCACAATTTCTCTGCTCGCTATAAATTTCTCTCTGCCAAATTTATATGAGAATGGTAGCGAGCAGAGGGAAATTTTTACCGACCAGTTAGCGAGTATGGCTACTACTCATTATGGGTTCAAACATTTTTGTTCGATCCGACCTCGCTTGTCTGATGGCGAATCGAAAACGCCATACATATTTTATTAGTTCTCGTGGTTCGGAAAAGCTCGGAAAAGTTTACAATTTCAGTCAGAGTTCCATTAATAACTGGGTCTTATGGCAATATTATTATTTTCGCTGAAGCTAGAAATGCGACAACCACAAGCAGTACTTCGTTGGGTAGATGATTAAAATACGCGCTTCTAACGACACACAACTTGTAGTGATTGAACCAAACCTGGTTGAGTGACAGCTGGTCAAAATTAAAAATTTGTTCATCTTTTTCGATTTTTTTTTGCCGTTAACTCAGTTCCCCCATAATTAATAAGGCTTTTCTAGCAACTGTCTTTCCAAAGACAAATATCTTTCGGGAGGAAAATTTTTAATTTTTTCCTTTTGAAAGATAGTTGTCGTTAGGAAGACAATTTCCCGAATAGCCTAGTAAGTTTATTTATTTATACATAAGGTCCAACGTAATATGTATTATACTAATTTTCGTGGTTCGGAAAATTTCCGTTTTTTGAAAGGAAAAAATTAAAATTTTTCCTCCCGAAAGATATTTGTCTTTGGAAAGACAGTTGCTAGAATAGCCCTATAAAATTAGAGTCAAATGTCACTGCTATTATTTAAAATATTCTGGAGTCATGCTAGATCACTTATCGGCCAGTAAATAGGAAATTGGCTTAGAAATTGGCATGGAATGAGCTTCAACCCTAGTTAAGACCTTAAATTTGATAACAGTATTGCCCAATAATATTTTGAGGACATCCGGGTCCACGTTTTCTCCGCTATCCACGGTCTTCTTTCTAATTTTTTTTTACATTTGTAGAATTATCCGTCCCCATAAAACAATCACTAATAACCCAAAAAATAATAGCTTAAGAAAACTAAAAAACACGCTCTAATCTTAAAAATCGTACTAAAAATTGAGAAATAATTTATTTCGGTTTTTAATCGGAGATATGCTCTTCTTTATTTGCCTGTGCATATTCACAATGAACAGTCAGTGCTCCAAAATATTCTCATTGTCCTATAATCACTTCCATATTTTCTTGTATACCAAAAATAGTAAACAAGTTCTTGAAAATAAAAATAGCCAAACACATGTGAAAGTTACCAAGAAACGTTTGGACGAAAAATTGCCAAAATCGGTTGACGACCACGCCCACTTTTATATATGGGTATTATAAAGTGACCCAATAAAAGCATTTTAAGCGATATCTCTGTCAAATATAAAGATATATCATTGAAATTTTATGGAAGGTGTCCAACTATGGACATAAAACAAAAAATACAAAAATGTTGGAAAATGGGCGTGGCACCGCCTCCTTTTAGAAGCAGGAATATACGAGATTTCTGAGCCCATAACTCGACAAATAATCGATATATTATGACGAAACTTGGTCTATACACTTTCACTACTTGTAGTAATACATGTTCAAAATTTTACCAAAATCGGTTGACGACCACGCCCACTTTTATATATGGGTATCATAAAGTGGCCTAATAAAAACATTTTAAGCGATATCTTTGTCAAATATAAAGATAATTCATTGAAATTTTGTGGCATGAGTTCTACAACAGATCGGAAACAAAAAATAGAAAAATTTCGGAAAATGGGCGTGGCACCGCCTCTTTTCAGACAAAGGAATCAACGAGATTTCGGAGCCCATAACTCGACAAATAATTGAGATATTATGACGAAACTTGGTTTATACACTTTTATAACTTGTGTTAATAGACACGCAAAAATTTATTGAAATCGGTTTATGACCACGCCTACTTTTTAACAAAGATATTTCTGGAACACCCTTTGGGAATTTTGTAACGTGACATCTTTGTAACTAGAAGTCATAAAGGAATTAAATTTTGCACAAAGAATAATATTCATATGCGTAGTTGGATGACTGATAAAAATGTTGAAAACGGGCGTGGCTACGCCCACTTTATGCGGCACTCGCTTTATATTAAATACACCCTATATCGAACAAACGCAAACAAACAATGAAAGTATACAGCTGAGTATCTAATGTTCGATTCCACTCGAACTTAGGCTTCCTTACTTGTTTTTTTTTCGTTTGTTGATGTATGTATATTTGTTGTATGGATGATGTGCTGGGTGAATCGATGATGTAAAATGTATGGGTGCTGTAGGGAAAATCTCTAGTTCCGAACTAGGTCGCTTCTAGCGCATTTTTCAACACTAATAGTGCGAGCTAAATCTCTTTTGCATGTTATCAACTGGCGAATTTAACACGGCGATGTCCTAGGATGTGTCAATTGTCACTCTCTGCACTACATTTTCGATAGTTCCGAACTAGTACTAAATTCTACAGTTTAGTTCGTTTATTGGCACAATTTCGATAGTTCTGAACTAACTACAAGTACCTAAAAATTCTACAGTTTTACATCTGCCGCTTAAATGCAGCATTTGCCACATTTCATGCAAGTGGCGCGATGGCCGACTCTCTAACACATGTTCCTTTCAATCAGAGGGGCGCGGGTTCGAATCCTGTCGGTGTCAAGGTGGATGATATTTTTTATTTTATTTTTTTTTTTAACCAATATTTTTTTATTTATTTGTTTAATAAAAGTTTACAATAGTATTTAAAAAGTAATAAAATAAAAAAATTAAAAATAAGCCCGAGGAATCGGAAAAGCATAATTAGGGGAACATTTCATTTCACACAAGATGCAAATAGAAAACTCTCTATATAAAAAGCTTCACTAAACATCTGAGAATTGCAGAAATCTACAAAGTCGACGGCAATTGAACAAACGAAAAATTTTCTAGAATTTTTGTCACTTGGAAATTGCATACAAATCAAAGTGTGTCTTATAATGGTCACTCAATTCACTCCTTATGAACTGGTGAGGGTCTAACTACAATTGATCTAGTTCAATTTTGACACCTTTTCGCTAGTTCGGAACTAGAAATTTTGCTCACTAGTTATTGAGTTCCCTGCAGGGACTATATGGACAATTCCTAGGTTGTATGTATATGATGAAGTGGACTGTAATGTATTTCAATGTTAAAGCGGTATCCTCTCACTGGCGAGATAGGACCAATGTTTCTTGCGGGAACGAGTCCTGGCAGAAATAATATATGAAATAATAAACAAAGAAAAGAACACTTGTTTAGTTTTGGATAATAACAATATAATCGTTTTATTTATATAGTGGAATTGGAAAATGAAAGAGTTATCGGAAATAACTACTTTCTGGATAGTGTATATTTATATATGTATATATATAAATATTTGGATTTGGAGAAAAACTTACCGCTGTGGCTAGCCGTCGAAATATAAGTAAATTCAATTTTCTTTTTGTTGCGCGCTGACTGACAGAAAATTATCTTCGTTCAGTCAACGGCTTTGATATGTGAATATGTGCATATGCATGTGTATGCGTTTAACAACTCGTGCATACATTAGGGTGGTGCTAAATATTTAGACGCTGGTCTAAACAAAACCAGTTCTTGCTTTGCATACGTATGTATGTACATGCGGTTGTTTTCATTATATTTGCAAATACAACAGCAACAAAACAGAATGCTTGTTACTTAATGGCTTGCATACGTGAGTGAATAATTCGAAATTCATAGAGGCTATTTCGAATAACGGTAACTTAAAAGCCCCAATGAAGCATAGAATATAATGTTGAATGTCCCACTATATGATGCCGTTGGGCTGAATTCCATGTTTCGAATCCGGAGGAGAATAGAAATAATAGAGGAGAGAAGTAAAGTGAATGTTTGAAAAATATAATAATTTAGTTAAACGTTGCAACTTTTGGATGGGATGAAGTTACATACATATATACATACATACAAGTGAAGCTAATAAAAGCGTGTTAAGAAAGGCCTTCAAGAGAAAAATTGTAAAATTTTTTTTTTTATTATATCCCACTTTGCTTCACTTAAACTTCAAGAGCTCATCCAAATATTGTTAGATTTTTAATCTGAATGTATTTTTGAAACCCGCATTAAATTACATAGTATCCTCTGTAATTGAATTTAAAAAAATTTTCAGCTATCAGGAAGAAAATATGGCATGAAATTGAAGATTTGTGAGAAGAAAAAAACAAAATGTTCAATTTGGGCCGCGATATTACCTTCCCTGGGTAATGTACCAATCGTTAAAGCGGTTAATTTTACGTAAGACTAGATATCAATTTTTTATCTTGTGCAAAATCTCAACTTTTTTCATACATAAAACTAAACATACCGTGAAATTCTTGAAAATTGCGCGGTTTTTGGTGTAGCTCCATTCAGTTTTTGCAAAAGTGATTTTTTTTTTTTTCGTTTTATTTACTATACCATACAACAACCTATTTTCATATTCTGGGGCCGGAGGGAGGATCTGAGAAGGTTTAAAGAACCTCATACAAATAAACGCATCTAATGTAAATCTATTACTAAAAGCCTGATAACTTCTTAAAACAATTTTTGAAAGTGAAGCTGGTTGAAAGCCTAGGAAAAAGTTAAAAAAAAAACTGCAGAAGCTACTCTCGCAGATGCATTATTTCAGCTTTTTGGAAACTGAACAATTTTTTCCATAAGTAAACTTAAGCTTCTTTTCCATATGAACACAGATGTATATAAAAACTGCTTGATCCGACAGACCTCGTTCTGTCTAAAATTTATTTCTATAAAGCCCAAAAGAAAGTCATTTACGACCGTATTCCTCAATAATATCTTAGAATACATATTAGTGCACTAACGTCATGACGGCGAGTAATAAAAAATTGGAAATTTTTTGAATAAAATTTATACCTATGCATATATTACACGCGTCAAAAAACTTCTTCCCCCTATCTTTATCTTTGTCTCTATCTCTATCTTTATGAAAAAGTGCCTAATTTCAAGCAAAAGTACCTAATATACTTCCGAAGAGATACAAATGTACCTACAAAATCAAAACTGTACCCGGATTCTAGAAATCGCCATCGCTAAATGAGATCGCCAAAAATCGCTAAATTTGTATCATACGCGCCTAAAAATATGCAATATATGCTAAATTGTCTGACATACAAAACTAACTGATCAATGCTGCCAGCATGCTATAACTTGAGATGATATAAATAAATAAAAGAAGTCCATACTTTTAGGCGCGTCTGATATAAATTTAGCGATTTTTGGCGATCTCATTTAGCGATGGCGACTTCTAGAATCCGGGTACAGGAGTATTCAGTGATATTTAAATTTCAATAGCGTTTAAATTTTTTATATTTAACTGAAATGTGTAAAGCGATATAAACTGAAACTTTAAGTTTGATTAGATTTTGTTGCTTTAAAATTTCAATCCACGTTACACGATTATTTTCGTTTGGAAATAATTTTTCGGCATATTTTTATTTTGCATTTTTCTTCATGTGATAATGTTTTTCCCAAGAGAATTTAACTCCAACAGAAAGTAATTCAAGCAAAAAAATTCACTCCGAGAAAATCGTTATTTTACTTTTTTTTTATTTTTTAAGTGATTAGCAAACATTTCACTCCGAAATTGTCTTAGTTTAAAATTTCTTTTAAGTGATTAATGCAAAAAATTTCACCCCGTAAAAGTCTAAATATTTTTTTTTCATTTTTTTTTTTGAATAAAGCGAAAAATTTCACTCCAAAAAAATTGGTATTTTAATTTTTTTTCGAAGTGATTAAAGCGAAAAATTTCACTCCGGAAAAATCGATATTATAATTTTTTTTTCTAAGTGATAAAAGCGAAAAAATTCACTAAGAAAAAATCGCTATTTTATTTTTTTTCTAAGTGATTAAAGCGAAAAATTTCACTCCGAGAAATTCGTTACTCATTTTCAGTCCGAAGAAGTTATTTTTATTTTTTTTTTAGTGATTAAATCTAAGATTTCACTCCGAAAAAAATGGTTATTTTAATTTTTTAATTGATTAAAGCAAAATTTTCATAACGAAAAGTTTGTTATTTTAATTTTTCAAAGTGATTAAGCTAAAAATTTCACTACGAAAAAGTTGTTATTTAAATTTTCTAACTGATTAAGGAAAAATTTCTTTCCTAAAACATCGTTATTTAAAATTTTTTTAGGTGATTAGTAGGGCAACAGAAGATATGCAAATGCATATTTTTCTGTTGCAGTCCTATTTACATATGATAAATATATATAGGCGTTTTAGCTCAAGACGAAGAGAATAAACCTAACTTGTTAGTGCATATTTTCGCATATTTAGGTCAAAAGGCTTATTTTTGCATATTTTGACTTATTTGCATATTTTGCTTTAAATTCATATTTTAGCATAGTATTTCGTCATATTTTTCCATCTCACTCGTAAAATTGTTTTTATTTACATTTTTTACTCTGGCAACTTTGTTTTGTATATGCGCATACTATTTGCCATTCCTCTTTTTCTGACAAGTTCAAGGCGAATTTAATAATTTTCGCAATGCTTCATTCAAATGTGTTACACGAAACAGCTGTGTATCTACATATGTACATAGGCATACGTCAGACGGTTAATATATATTGATGAAATCTGTGGATCGCGATTCATATTGACAGTGTAGCATCGAGTATTGATGGATCGCGATTCTGGATCGCAGAATGTTTAGAAATTTTGAAATCCGCGATTCGGATCGCAATATTGGCAATAAGCGAATTGAAAGTGAAAGTGCGAAAAGGACGGAAGTAAAATATCTTGTACCTCAGAGCGAGAAAAATATCGCAATATTCATATTGAACGTGTAGCACTACACGCTACATAGTGACTGAAATTCTTACTTTTAAATACGCCCCGATAACTTCAGTTGACGTGGAAAATCTTTTTCTACGCTTAAAAACTTACCGCGACAATCGACATAGTTTTCTATTTGAAAATGTATCGCAAAATTTTGTAGTTGACAGCAATTTGAATAAATAAGTATTCAAGTTTTGCACTGGAATTTTGATTGCCATCCACACATAAAATTTTAAATTCATGCACATAAATATATGTATGTATGTATATATTTTCGTAAGTACAAATACTTGTTTTCTTTTGGTAACGAAGATGTGTTTCGCAAATGTGAATTTTTTTATTTCGCCTTTTGAACCTATAAAATGTACCTTTAATAAACATAATTTTTTGTTACAACGTGTTCTAATTTTATTTAAAACAAATTTTTGATATTTGTTCGAGCCAGGGTTTGAACCTGGAACCTCTTGCATGAAAGGTGGGCACACAACCTACCATGCCGTATATCTTTTTATTAAGTACTAGCAAATACACGTCCCGCTTCGCAGCGACGAACAAAAGTTTTCTGTTATGATGGGTCTTTACCTTTACCTTTACCTTTACCTTTAACTTTACCTTTACCTTTACCTTTACCTTTACCTTTACCTTTACCTTTACCTTTACCTTTACCTTTACCTTAACCTTTACCTTTACCTTTACCTTTACCTTTACCTTTACCTTTACCTTTACCTTTACCTTTACCTTTACCCTTACCTTTACCTTTACCTTTACCTTTACCTTTACCTTTACCTTTACCTTTACCTTTACCTTTAACTTTACCTTTACCTTTACCTTTACCTTTACCTTAACCTTTACCTTTACCTTTACCTTTACCTTTACCTTTACCTTTACTTTTACTTTTACCTTTACCTTTACCTTTAACTTTGCCTTTACCTTTACCTTTACCTTTACTTTTACCGGGACCATCCATCACCATCCGGGCTCACTACTTGAACCATCTCTGGGAAACCGACTTAAAAAATAAAAATGAAAATATCAGTATGTTGAAGCCCTGCTCGACACCTTTCATTTGATACCAATATCGTTTAGAAACATTCGAGGGTCATCTGGGTCCACGTTTTGACCCATATTTGGGTACCCGGCCTAGGCATCGCAATGAAAATAACTTTATGTTGAAGGCCTGCTCAGCACCTTTCATTTGATACCCATATTGCTGAAACGCTTGCTGGGTCACTTTGGGTCCACATTTGGGCCTATATTCCGGGAAGTTCCCTATTATGTGCGCTAATACCATATGAATCCACTGTGCAAATTTCATAAAGATCGGTTGATTACTTTGGGAGTCCATAAAGGACACACACACGCATTCATTTTTATATAATAGATATAAACAAAATTTTAAGGGCATATTTTCAGTGCTTAAACCAAGTTTTAAGAGCATATTTTTAGCGCTTAAACCATATTTTTAAGGACATATTTTTAGCGCTAAAAACGAGTTTTTTAGGGCATATTTTCTGTTACCCTAGTGATTAGTAAAGCAAAAATTGTACTCCAAAAAAATCGTTATTTTAATTGTTTGAAGTAATCCAAGCAAAAATTTCACTCAGAAAAATTCGTTGTTTTTATTTTTTTCTATTTTTCATATTATTTTCACTCCGAGGAAGTTATTTTAATTTTTTTAATTGGCTAAAGCAAAAATCTTACTCCGAAAAGTCGTTATTTTAATTTTTATAAGTGATTAAATCGAAAAATTTCACTCCGAAAATATCATTATTTTAATTTTTTTTTAATTGGCTAAAGCAAAAATCTTACTCCGAAAAATTTGTTAATTTAATTTTTTTAGTGATTAAGGAAAAATTTCACTCCTAACACATCGTTATTTTAATTTGTTTAAGTGATAAGTAAGTAAAGCAAAAATTCCAGTCCGAAAACATCGTTATTATAATTTTTTAAAGTGATTAAAGCGAAAAATTTCACTCTGAAAAATCGTTATTTAAATTTTTAAAGTGATTAAAGCAAAAATTTCACTCCGAAAAACTTGTTATTTTATATTTTTTTTGTTTTATGAAAGTTTTTAAAGCGAAAAACTTCACTATGTCGCGGCGAATATAACTATATAACTTTTATTCAGAGAATAGACAATTTTTTTTATTATTCGTAGTCATTGAAATGTCCTCTAAGATAATGGTGAGCAATACGGTAATCAAAGACTTTTCTTTATACTTCATGGGATTAAATTTTAGCAGAACAACGTCTGCCGGGTCAGGTAGTTAAATATATGTTTTTAATTATAGAAAATATTCCACAGTATTAAATTATGTCAAAATTTTGAGTTTAGGTTCTGAAAAATAGATTAGAAAAAATAATAAAAAATGTTGAAATTTGCTGTTCGATTCAGCGAACATTAGGACGATATGGGTTAAAAGACATCTACACTCATAGAATAACAGCATTTTAAAATCAAAAATAAAATTTTTATTTTCACAATGCACGTTTTAAATGAGATCCTTTTTATTTTAAAAATTATAATTTTTAAATTAAAAATGAAATTTTTAAATGAAAAATGAAATTTTTAAATTAAAAATGAAATTTTTGAAATAAAAATGTATTTTGGATTTAAATTTTAAAAAGAAACATACTTAAATTAAAAATGAATGTTTATTCAAAAACTCGCTATGGCAAAAAATTTTTTGTGGGAAAATACATGTTTTTTTTGTGAGAAATCCAACTAAAACATTAATGAGAATATTTTTTTTTTTTTTAATTTTGTTTTTACAATGATTCAAATAATTCAGGGGAAATATAAATACGTTACTACAATTCAATATAATGTTGAATGTTGCACTATGTGATGCCGTTGGATTGACTTTCAGGTTGATGTAATGGTTCGAATCCGGAGGAGCAGTGTTTTTTTTACTCATAGTGCTTAAAATAAAAATAAACATTTTTAAATAAAAAAAAATTTTCTTGATTTTACAATATTACAATGAACATTTGTAAAATAAAAATGTTCGTATTTACATCAGTTTTAAATACGTTTTTGCCAATTTTAAGCACATTTTCATATATTTTTATAATGTTTTTTCCCTGAATGTACCGAGTCGAATAATTTTTTTTTTTTTGATAAACAGCCCAGAGGTGACCGTTAGTTTTAAAATAATTAAGTAATATTTATGTACCTGCATGTAAAATTAACCTTACACACACACGCACACACACATCCGAAACAAAGAGGTTACTGTTAAACAATGCTGTTAAACTTTATTATATTAAAAACTATTTTATTTGTATTATTGTAAAATTATAAAATACAATTCATGCGGTTTAGAACTGAATGATCGTTCAATCTATGAAAATAGTAGTATTTACTGCGTTCCTTGTAAAATTAAATTAATTTGGTCTTGGACTGATTGGTCGTCCAATCTATGAAAATAGTAGTATCCATCGATTTCCCTGTAGAGCACTCCAAGAAGGGTTTTCTTTAAAACACCGAATGCTAACTTAGTATCAAATGATGGTATATTTAAGCTTGCTGTTTTCAAGAATGTGTCATCATCTGTATCGACTTCCACAACAGTTCCCAGAGATTTTATCATATTATATTTTGATAGATCTGCGTTCCAACTCCAACCGACTATATTCATTTTAGTGCCCCCGCCCCTCCCCGTACAAAAATTGAACAAGGGTATTGATGCAAGTGAGGAGGAAAAGATAAATGTTTGTTCTACTTCAACAATTCCAATAAAACCAAAATGTTTTATATTCACATGATGTTTCTTGAAAACTCGGTGACTTCCTCCATACGGAAGTTTGTTGAATTGATGACTATTGGCAAACACGGTGACATCATTTGCATACTCAATCGGGTGCAAATCAGCAGTAATTACATGCTTTGAACTAACTACTGCACCCGCAGCGAAATATTCGTCTCCATGAAATACTGCCACCAAATATGTGGCGTGGCATCTAGTGATCGGTTTATAAGAACATTCACCACTTAACATTGCCAACACAACAGTGGGCAGCACTGATAAAAGCGAAAAAATGATATGAGCCTTCATTTTATTATTAATTTGAGTACTTATTGAGTATTAGTAAGAAATGTTCCCCTTTTTATACTAAAATCTAGCAAAGGTATTGCAGCAAATGCGTAAAATTTAATTATTTAGGAACAACTGAACAAACATATAATTAAGATCACATGATCAAGCTCCAATAAACTACGTACACGTGTCTGTACATATTTCCAGAGAACTGAACCAAAAACAAGTAAAAGCGCGTCTGACTTCGGCCGTGCCGAAGACTTCATACCATTCGTGTTTTTATTAAGTACCTTTATAATACATATACATATGTAAATGTGGGCTTGGTCGTCAACCGATTTGGACAATTGTTTTTCCAAGCGCAAGCACATCAAGTGTGTAAAATTTCTTTGAAGTATCTGCTACGGTTGTCTCATAAAACTTTGAAAATTTGACGCCATATTTCTTTATAAGGGCCTGAAACCATTATGTGGACGAAACTTTATTACCCGGGCTATATTAGTGGCTGAGTTAGTTATCACATTTTCGATATACATATACTATATAGGGAAAATGGGCGTGGTCATGGTCCGATTTCGCCAATTTTCAATAAAACCCGTTCATGTCTACACAGAAACCTGTACACCAAATTTCATCAAAATAAGTCCATATCCATCTCGATTATCTCATGGCGTTACAAATCCACCGTTATGTGATTAAAACTATAATACTCTGTGTACTGCGTACAGCTGAGTATAAAAATGTACATATGTAAGTATATAGCCTAAGCGCGTGTTAAATGCTTAAATTTACTTTTTATCGTGAATAACAATTTGTGTATTTGCGTCTCGTGGAAAGTTTCCATATTTGTATTAAAGTTGCGTGAATTTGTTCGTTCATAGAACGACCATGAAATTTCAAATGTACACACACTTTTGTTTTTTAACTGCTCACTTTAACCCTAATCACCGAATTTTAAAAAGTTACGTAAAACCGAAAGTGAGACTCTGAGGCTCACCTATGGGGAAATTTTGAAACACATAATTTTGGTATTTGTTTTTTACTTTTATTTATGCAGTAATGAATTCTGAAGCATTTTTATACATTGTTATAACGTTTTAGGACAATTTTTTAGTTTATAAATATAAAAAAAGGTAATTTCATAAAATAGGTGATATTAATGAACTGCAATTTTCACACATTTTTGTAGTTGTTTGAATGTTCATTATAAATGGTTTTATTACATCTGTTATAAATTTGTTTTTGTGCACACAATGGGAAAAGCTATGAATCAAATGAATATGTATAAATTTTTCATATGATAGCCCCCCATATATATATTCCGCAACCAAATTCCAAGTTTTTAAAACGCGACGTTCGTGGTGAAATTTCTTACGCATAAAGCAGCTCATCGTTCGTTTCTCTATCTGAACGCATCTTTTCCGTAATTTAGAATCTCAGTAAACAGAAAAATTATAAAATGTTAATTGTTTTGAAATTGTTGACTTTGCCGGTCTCCTTAATTTTATTACTTCCTATTGTATAAAGATCTATGGTGAAATACGATGAATTCACCAAAATCCAGGAAGTGTGGTGAGTTCACAATGTAAAAACCTCACTGGGTAAATCTTGTAAACAACGGATTCAAAATTTAGTTGAATTCTAGAAATATAAGCTTATTATGATAAAGATACTTAAGGCGAGTCTTTGAGGCTCACTTTCGGTTTTTCGCTACAATTTTATACGATTGCAAAAAAAATGGTTAAAATAAATAAATAGCCCAAATACCATAATTATTTCGTAATTTATGAACACAAGGCTGAGACTGAGAGGCTCACTTTAGAGGATTAGTGTTAAAAATACCGTTTTGTGTGCACACGCTTTGCTTATCGACGTACTATACGAAAAGTAAACATTAAATTTTTGGCTGGCGAAAAGTAGAAATTTCGAATTTTTGCTGACGAAAACTAGCAATTCTTTTTTTTAACAACAACAATTATAATGTACTAGCAAATACCCGTCCCGCTTCGCAGTGTACCATACATACATACGTCTTGATTTTGTTCTTAAGTTTAGAACATTAGTGCAACATGTGTGTACGTGTGTTTAATGCAATATGTATGTACATATATTTCATACAATATATATGTACTCGCCTCTGTGCAGCAAAGAATGTGTCAACAGGGAAGCAAGGAAAGTTTGAAGTCGAGAGACTGCACATGACGCAGACAGCCAACGAATACTCCACCCGGCTCTCACTCCTGCTCTCTGAGAGCAACTCTCCACCAAACGATGTATCCGAGGAATGGGAGCGCATCGCTCGTTCACTGCGTACCACCGCTGAGGAAACTATTGGATACCAGCGAGCCCGCAGAAAAAACACCTGGTACGATAAGGAATGCCACGACGCCTCGGAAAGAAATAACGCCGCCTACAGGGCTATATTGCGTGCGGGCGCAACACGAAGCGTATGGGAGCACTATCGGACGGCTAAGAGGGAGGAGAGGCGCTTTTTTCGAATGAAGAAAAGGGAGGCCGAAAGGCGCGAGTGTGAAGAGCTTGAGATGCTGGCGGGTAAGAATGATGTTCGAAAATTTTATCAAAATGTAAGGCGGATGCCTGAAGGTTTCAAGACCGGGACAAATTCCTGCCGGAATGATAACGGCGATCTGGTAACTGATGTCCAGAGTGTACTTAAGTTGTGGAGGGATCACTTCTCATCCCTGCTAGATAACGGCGACAGTGAAATTGTGGAAGGAGAAGATGTTCGACCCGAATCGCCATTAGCAGATGATGGTAGGAATGTTCCACCAACCGATCATGACGAAGTGCGAATAGCAATGTCTCGGCTTAAAAATAACAAAGCCCCGGGAGCTGACGGCTTGCCAGCCGAGCTATTCAAACATGGCGGCGAAGAGTTGATAAGGAGCATGCATCAACTCCTATGCAGAATATGGTCGGACGAGCGCATGTCCGACGATTGGAACTTAAGTGTGCTCTGCCCAATCCACAAAACAGGATACTTGCCAGCACGCGCCAATTATCGTGGGATAAGCCTTCTGAATATCGCATATAAGGTCTTAGCAAGTTTATTGTGCGAAAGACTGAAGCCCACCGTCAACAAGCTGATTGGACCTTATCAGTGTGGCTTCAGACCTGGTAAATCTACCATCGACCAGATCTTCACAATACGCCAAATGCTGGAAAAAACTCATGAAAAAGGAACCGACACACACCGTCTTTTTGTCGATTTTAAAGCCGCTTTTGATAGCACGAATAGCAGGAATTGCCTATATGCCGCAATGTCTGAATTTGGTTTCCCTGCTAAACTTATACGACTATGCCAAATGACGCTGACTAACACCACCAGCACCGTCAGAATTGGGAAGGACCTCTCCGAGCCGTTCGAGACCAAACGAGGTTTCAGACAAGGTGACTCTCTTTCGTGCGACTTCTTCAATTTGATGCTGGAAAAGATAATACGAGCTGCAGAACTTCACCGTGCAGGAAGCATCTTATACCACAAGAGTGTTCAACTGCTGGCGTACGCCGATGACATCGACATCATTGGCACTAATACGCGCGCCGTATGTTCTGCCTTCTCCAAGCTGGATAAAGAGGCTAAGAAAATGGGTTTGGCGGTAAACGAGGACAAGACGAAGTACCTCCTATCATCACACAAAGAAACAGCACGCCTTGGCAGCCACGTCAATTTTGATAGCTACAAATTCGAAACTTTTAAGGACTTCGTCTATTTGGGAACCAGCATTAACACCAAAAATAATGTTTGCACTGAAATCCAACGAAGAATCACTCTTGCCAATAAATGCTACTATGGACTAAGTAGGCAATTGAAAAGTAAATTCGTCTCTCGACGAACCAAAATCACACTCTACAGGACGCTCATCGTTCCAGTCCTCATGTACGGCGCAGAAGCATGGACAATTTCAAAAGCAGATGAGATGGCGCTTGGAGTATTCGAGAGGAAAGTTCTTCGGAGGATTTATGGACCTTTGCGCGTTGCGGAGGGCGAGTATCGACGGAGATTTAACAATGAGCTGTACGCAGACATCGATATTGTTCAGCGAATAAAGATTCAGCGGCTGCGCTGGGCAGGTCATGTCGTGAGAATAGACGAAGATGCTCCGGCCAAGAAAGTATTTCTGTCGAAACCCGCTGAACGCAGAAGAAAGGGGAGACCTCCACTGCGTTGGGAAGATCAGGTAGACAGTGATGCTAGCTCCCTAGGTATTCCCAAATGGCGCCACGCGGCACGAAACAGAAATAGCTGGCGCGCTATGTTGGATTCGGCCAAAATCGTCTAGACGGTTACGTGCCAATTAAGTAAGTAAGTAATATGTACGTATGTTTATGTATGTGCGTATATTTAACATGTAAGAGCGTTAGTAACTAAGTAGTAAATAAGAAAACAATGTAAACCAAAATTTGTATAAATAGAGCTGATTTGATTTAAATAAAATGAATTCTTGGTTACACTTCAGCAGCGACCAAAAAAGCTTTTCCCATTTCCCTTTACCTTTACCGTACCTTTACCTTTACCTTTACCTTTACCTTTACCTTTACCTTTACCTTTACCTTTACCTTTACCTTTATCTTTACCTTTATCTTTATCTTTACTTTTACTTTTACCTTTACCTTTACCTTTACCTTTACCTTTACCTTTACCTTTACCCTTACCTTTACCTTTACCTTTACCTTTACCTTTACCTTTACCTTTACCTTTACATTTACCTTTACCTTTACCTTTACCTTTACCTTTACCTTTACCTTTACCTTTACCTTTACCTTTATCTTTACCTTTATCTTTACCTTTACCTTTACCTTTACCTTTACCTTTACCTTTACCTTTACCTTTACCTTTATCTTTACCTTTACCTTTACCTTTATCTTTACCTTTAGCTTTACCTTTACTTTTACCTTTACCTTTACCTTTACCGGGACCATCCGTCACCATCCGGGCCAACTACTTGAACCATCTCTGGGAAACCGACTCAAAAAATAACAATGAAAATATCTGTATGTTGAAGCCCTGCTCGACACCTTTCATTTGATACCCATATCGCTTGGAAAAACTCGAGGGTCATCCCGGTCCACAGTTTGACCCATATTTGGGGACCCGACGTAGGCATCGCAATGAAAATAACTCTATGTTGAAGGCCTGCTCAGCATCTTTCATTTGATACCCATATTGCTCAAATACTTGCTGGGTCACTCTGTGTCCACATTTGGGCCTATATTCCGGGAAGTTCCCACTTTTTCGAAATTCTATATACCCTTTATATGCGCTAGTACCACATGAATCTACTGTGAAAATTTCACAAAGATCGGTTGATAAATTTGGGAGTCCATAAAGGACACACACACACACACATTCAGTTTTATATAATGTATAAACCAAGGATGGGCATTTTTGCATTACCATTCAAAGTGCATTACCATTCAATAGTGAATGGTAGTGCAAAATTGGTTTGCATTACCATTCAGTAGGGAATGGGAATGCAAATTTGGTTTGCATTACCATTCAGTAGTGAATGGGAATGCAAATGTGGTTTGCATTACCATTCAATAGTGAATGGTAATGCAAATGTGATTTGCACTACCATTCAATAGTGAATGCGAATGCAAAGGTGAATGCATTCCCATTCATTGCATTACCACTGCAAATGTGATTTGCACTGGACTAGTACTCTATTCGGAAAAGTTGGTCTGAGAGGCATCCTCTTTCATAATAACTAGCGTTTGTTCGTGTTGAGTAAAATTTTTGTAAATTTGTTGAACTGTGTAATTATAACCTCAGAAGTTGAAAGAAATACTTTTACTTATAGGTATAACATAGAACATATGTACATATTACCATGCCGTGTTGGTTTCCCTTTACTTTGCTAAGCCTAATTCCATATTTATAATATCCCATAAACTTCCTTTCCGTTAATAAATAGATTAGCCACTTAATACCTTAACTATGGTCACAGGTTTTAACTGCTATTAAATGATGAATGGTTGTCCAAATCACTCGCACTCATTTTTAATTAATAGTCCAAATCACATTTGCAGTGGGAATGCAAAGAATGGGAATGCATTCACCTTTGCATTCTCATTCACTATTGAATGGTAGTGCAAGCCACATTTGCATTCCCATTCACTACTGAATGGTAATGCGAACCACATTTGCATTCCCATTCACTACTGAATGGTAATGCGAACCACATTTTCATTCCCATTCACTACTGAATGGTAATGCAAACCAAATTTGTATTCCCATTCGCTACTGAATGGTAATGCAAATCAATTTTGCACTACCACTCATCATTGATTGGTGGCTGCAAGGCTGAATGCAATCAAAATTGAATGCAGCTTGCCCAACCCTGGTATAAACAATATATAATTATTGCTACTTTTCTCCAGCCAAAAACCGAAAGTGTTACTTTTCGTACACAATTTTTTAAATTGACAGTTTTCGTAAGAAATTTTGAAATTGTTAGTTTTCGTATGGTACGACGATATGACAACAACACAAACCTATTGAATCTATTTTTAGACAATTCGCAATGATCGGAGTTGTTATTTTAAGATAATTTTGTTGAAATACATCCCTGAATACAACGCACATATTCATGCAACCCGTAATTTTTCGTATTTTCTTTTGTACTCATGTTTGAATTCATTCGTTAATTTCACTTTGCTTTTATACTGCGTTGATGTGAACATTGAATACACATTTTATTAAAACTTTAAACAAGCGGTTTTCTTATACTGGCTTTTGAGCAAGTCAAGGGAAATATATGTAAAGTGGTTTCCCTATTGATTTGTATAAATGGAATTTTTTTAGTGGCTAGCACGAAATTTATTTTTATAAATTTAATATTGATTTGGGCAAGTGGAAATACCAAATAGTCTTCAGCTAATTTTCCACTTACACAAATCAATATTAAATTTATAAAAATAAATTTTAATGGATTAATCATCAAACCAAAAAGAAGGATTTCGTTGCCGACCAGTATAACCTCTACCACATTCACTATCGAACCTCAAAGGAGGACAAACTTTTCATTTTTTGCCGACCAGTGTTATTATTCGTTGCGAAAACTAAGTTCTTCAGGATATGTATGTATGTAAATACTTTACGAGCCGGCGCTGATCTTTATGCATTCTCATAACATGACCTAAACAACGCAGCCGTTGAATTTTTGTTCGCTGTAGGTCAGCGTTGCGCAGCCTCTTGCCCGCGGGCAGACCAACCCCTGTAGGGAAAATCTCTAGTTCCGAACTAGGTCGCTTCTAGTGCATTTTTCGACACTACTAGTGCGAGCTAAATCTCTTTTGCATGTTATCAACTGGCGAATTTAACACGGCGATGTCCTAGGCGGTGTCAATTGTCACTCTCTGCACTACATTTTCGATAGTTCCGAACTAGTACTAAATTCTACAGTTTACACTAGTTCGTTTATTGGCACATTTTCGATAGTTCTGAACTAGCTACAAGTACCTACAAATTCTACAGTTTTACATCTGCCGCTTAAGTGCAGACTTTGACACACTTCATGCAAGTGGCGCGATGGCCGACTGGCTAACGCATGTGCCTTTCAATTTGAGGGGCGCGGGTTCGAATCCTGTCGGTGTCAAGGTGGAAGATAATTTTTTTTTTTGACTAATATTTTTTTATTTATTTATTTAATAAAATTTACAGTAATATTTAAAAAGTAATAAAATAAAAAAAATTAAAAATAAGCCTGAGGGATCGGAAAAGCATAATTAGGGGAACATTTCATTTCATACAAGTTAAGATGCAAATAGAAAACTCTTTAATGAAACGCTTCACTAAACATCTGAGAATTGCAGAAATATACAAAGCCGACGGAAATTGAACGAACGAAAAATTTTCATAGAATTTTTGTCACTTCGCAATTGCATACAAATCAAAGTGTGTCTTATAATGGTCACTCAATTCACTCCTCCTGAAATGGTGAGGGTCTAACTACAATTGATCTAGTTCCCTTTTGACACCTTTTCGCTAGTTCGGAACTAGAAATTTTGCTCACTAGTTATTGAGTTCCCTGCAGGGACTGTTTGCGATTCACACGTATACACACCGATTGTCACTACACAGACAAATAAAGAGCGTAAAACGAGCGCTTACGATGGGACCAGGCTTAGCAAAAATATTTAATTTGCCTTCGACTAGTGATGGGCGAGTCCGAGATTTTTAGACAATCGAGATAATCGCTATCGTTGCAAAATCACAACTAAAGAGTGTCGTGCATAATAATAATAACTAATTATTTAAACATTAATAAATTTTCTGAAGTGAGACGCTTATGAAATAAATGAATTTTACGAGTAGCAACAACGGCAATAGACTTGTACCACTTTGTATGTTTTTATACTCAGCTGTACTAGTACACAGAGTATTATAGTTTTGATTTCCTAACGGTGGATTGTAACAGAATGAAATAATCGAGATAGATATAGACTTATATATATCAAAATGATCAGGGCGAAAAGAGAAATCGATTGAGCCATGTCCGTCCGTCTGTCCGTCTGTGCGCACGATAACTCGCGCAAAAATTGAGATATTTTGATGAAATTTGAAATGGAATTTGGTATCAAGACGGATGGTATTGAAAATGGGCGAAATCGGACCATGACCACGCCCACTTTTCCTATATAGAAAAAATCGGAAATTTGGTATCTCAGCCACTAATATAGCTAGAGTGATGAAATTTTACCCACGTGTTGAGCTCAGGCCCCTAAGAAGAAATTTGATGGAATTTTGGAAAATGGGCGGTGCCACGCCCACTTATTAAGGGGCAAACATTGAAAGTTTTATGAGTCATAACTCAGAAACCGTTGAAGATATATCGATGAAATTTGTTAGGGGTGATATACTTACTTAGGCAAATGTTTGGACGAAAAATTGCCAAAATCGGTTGACGACCACGCCCACTTTTATATATGGGTATTACAAAGTGACCTAATAAAAACATTTTAAGCGATATCTTTGTCAAATATAAAGACATATCATTGAAATTTTATGGAAGGTGTCCAACTATGGACATAAAACAAAAAATACAAAAATTTTGGAAAATGGGCGTGGCACCGCCTCCTTTTAGAAGCAGGAATATACGAGATTTCTGAGCCCATAACTCGACAAAGAATCGATATATTTCACTAATTGTAGTAATGCATGTTCAAAATTTTAGCGGAATCGGTTGACGACCACGCCCACTTTTATATATGGGTATCATAAAGTGGCCTAATAAACACATTTTAAGCGATATCTTTGTCAAATATAAAGATAATTCATTGAAATTTTGTGGCATGAGTTCTACAATAGATCGGAAACAAAAAATAGAAAAATTTCGGAAAATGGGCGTGGCACCGCCTCTTTTTAGACAAAGGAATATACGAGATTTCTAGCCTATAACTCGACAAATAATTGAGATATTATGACGAAACTTGGTTTATACACCTTTATAACTTGTGTTAATAGACAGGCAAAAATTTATTGAAATCGGTTTATGACCACGCCTACTTTTTAACAAAGATATTTCTGGAACACCCTTTGGGAATTTGTAACGTGACATCTTTGTACCTCATAAAGGGATGAAATTTTGCACAAAGAATAATATTCATAAGCTTAGTTGGATGAGTGATAAAAATTTAGAAAATGGGCGTGGCTACGCCCACTTTATGCAGCACTCGCTTTATATAAAGTACACCGTGTTTCCATCAAACGCAAACAAACAATGAAAGCATACAGCAGAGTATCTAATGTTCGATTCCACTCGAACTTAGGTTTACTTACTTGTTTAAAGCAATTTTGATATTCAAGCGGCACCAACAAATATTATGTATTTTTTGCAGCGAGTCCAAGATGTTTTAGGGTTGTTTTGAAAAAGAGAGGAATCGTTGGCGAGTCCGAGATGTTTTAGCGATTGTTTCGACTGACGGCCATTTACGACTTGACTCGAGTACGAATAAAAACCATCGAGAGCATTCGAGATGTTTCAACAATCGAGAGATCCGAATAAAACATCTCGGACTCGCCCATCACTACCTTCGACTGTCGTGAAAGCAAGTGGTCGCTAGGTGATCGTCGCTTGAAATTCTTTTGTTTTATTTGCAGAAGCCAGACAACAAACAAAACTATGAAGAGTTTGCATATAACATACTCTGAAAAAATAGCCCTAGTTAAATCAACAACTTTCGGCTGTTGAATCTCCGTCTTTGATTCAACAGCAAAAGTATTTGCTTTTACAGCAAAGTTTTTGATCCAACAATTGATTTAAAAACGGGCGCTGTTGATCCAAAAACTTGATTGCAGTTAAAATTTTTTTTTGTGAGAAAACATTTTTTGTGGGAAAATCAACAATGATGGAGAGAAGATGAAGAGAAAAATCCAAACAAAAGTTTATTTTTAGCAAATAATTTTCTCCAAAAGTCCCCGTTGTTGATTTAAAGGCACAAGTATTTGACCCAACAGTTTCCGTTGTAAACAATACTAATGAGAACATTTTTTTTAAATTTTGTTTTTACAATGATTCATATAATTTATAGATGCTTTTTCGCGAAAGAGGAAGTATAAAAGGGGGTTTGAAATTCAACATAATGTTGAATGTTCCACTATGTGATGATTGGATAGAATTTCAGATTGATGCCGTGGTTCGAATCGAGGAGAATATAAAATAAAGAAGAAAAAGCAGAATAAGAAATAAAGATAGCAACCAATGAATGATCAGAAGGAGAGAAGAATAGGAGAACAAGCGGAGGCTACATATTTGCAGTTGGGGCCCGTGTAGAGAGAAGATGAAGAGAAAATGCAAACAAAAATTTATTTTTAGGTGAAAATTTTTTCCAACAATCTCCGTTGTTAACTTAAAGGCAAAAGTATTTGATCCAACAGTTTCCGTGGTTGACTTAAATCAACAACGCTCGCACCTGTGAAACAACAACGGAGCGTTGTTGGGCACATTTCAACTTCGGAAAGTAGTTGATTTAAGAGCGAAAGTCTTTAGATTTACAACGTTTTTTTTTTTCAGAGTACGTATGTACTTGTATACGTACGTTGTTTCAAAATTTCGCAAAGCGTGCGCAGCATGACCCTGCTCGCTCAACATCTGCATGCAGACTGATTATTGTTTGTCGTTTTCCACTTTGGCCTACAGTAGGCGTAGCAACACACACTAATTTTCGGAGATTGTTTGAATGTGTTTGTGTGCCCATCCCTGCTGTATTTTATTGTATTATATTGATTTCATCACTGTGACTTTTTTTAGCCCCAGAAGATTCCTCAGGAACTCATTTGCTCAGTGATTTGATAATGTGATCTTATTAAATTTTGATGATTTAATAATAAGATGATTTAATGAGAAGAAATCATCGTGTTACGATAATTCCATAATCGCCTGTTGTCTTGGTCAAGTTCCTTGTTCTGCAATATTTATTTGTTTTAATTTAATGATGTAAATTTGTGCTGAGCTGCTAATCCGCTAATCTAATCTGATGCTTTTATAGTGGTCATTTGGTTATGATATGGTAATATTTTCAGTTCAATTATTTCTTATTATAGTTTGATGTTGTTTTTTTAACACGCTTTTATTAGCTTCACCTGTATGCATGTATGTATGTATGTAACTTCATCCCATCCTAAAAATTGCAACGTTTAACTAAATTATTATATACTTTTATTGTGTTCTCTATTATTTGTATTCTCCTCCGGATTCGAAACATGACATTAACATGGGATTCAGCCCAACGGCATCATATAGTGGGACATTCAACATTATATTCCATGCTTCATTGAGGCTTTTAAGTTACCTTTCTTCGAAATAGCCTCTATGAATTGAATTTCAATTCACTCACGTATGCAAGCCAAAAAGTAACAAGCTTTCTGTTTTGTTGTTGTTGTATTTGCAAATATAATGAAAACAACCGCATGTACATACATACGCGTGCAAAGCGAGAACTGGTTTTGTGTTTTTACAAGCTTTTATTTAACTTCACTTTTTGTATGGGTGTATGTCGTGGAATTTTGCAACGAATATTTAAGATACTTCTAGTTGAGCTAGGTACTTGAAACTTGGAACATAGTTCAGGACCCGAAGACAATGCAATGTGAAATAAAAAAAAATCCGATAGATGGCGCTGGTGTCGAGATATTTGTAAAATTCGTATTTACCGACCGAATTTGTTCATATTCGGTATATATATTGCCTATGAGAAAGTGAATACATCCGTGGAAAAAAATCGCCGCTAGGTGGCGCTGGTGTCGAGATATTTGTAAAATTCGTATTTACTGACCGAATTTGTTCATATTCGGTATATATATTGCCTATGAGAAAGTAAATACATCTGTGGAAAAAAATCGATAGATGGCGCTTGCCTATGAGAAAGTAAATATATCCGTGGAAATAAATCGCCGCTAGCTGGCGCTAGTGTCAAGATATTTAGAAAATTAGTGTTTATGAACCAATTTTGTTCCTATTTTGAACACGAATTACCTACAAAAAATAGAGAAAATCCGTAATAAAATTTTGCCGATAAATGACGCAGGTGTCGACAAAAAAAACAGGCTGAGCAGAAACTATCAAAATGTTAAACATAGTACACTTCATATTAAAAACTGTTAGACTGTATAGATAGTGGGAGTGTTGACAAATATTAGATGTAATATGCATTGTAAAACTAAAAAGGCAAAAATAAAACAAAGTAAAAAAAAATTTTTTAAAAGCTTTTATTTAATATTAACTAATATAAAAATTTACTAAAAAGGAAAAAAATAAATTTTTAATATTTTTGAACAAGATTTATATTAGTCCTTAGTTTATTTGGATCTTAATTTCAATCTAAGCATACATTTAACGAATTTCTTCAAAGCATTTCTGTATATGTATCAACATAAATAAAAGCGCGGGTACTCATTAGATATTCATGTTATAAAACAGTATTGGTGAAATGGAAGGAAGCGATAAAAACTTTAGATTCCATTACGTAAGATATGCATTAGGTAAAGAGCACCCACGCTTTTATTTATGTTGATACATATACAGAAATGCTTTGAAGAAATTCGTTAAATGTATGCTTAGATTGAAATTAAGATCCAAATGAACTAAGGACTAATATAAATCTTGTTCAAAAATATTAAAAATTTATTTTTTTCCTTTTTAGTAAATTTTTATATTAGTTAATATTAAATAAAAGCTTTTTAAAAAAATTTTTTTTACTTTGTTTTATTGTTTGTTCAAATTCTATTTATAGCACTTATAGCACGGTTGCCGAACTTGGTAATTACCAAAATAGGTTATTTTTTTCGCTGTTGGTTTCTTGGTAACTTTCACATGTGTTTGGCAATTTTTATTTTCAAGAAATTGTTTACTATTTTTGGTATACAAGAAAATATGGAAGTGATTATAGGACAATGAGAATATTTTGGAGCACTGACTGTTCATTGTGAATATGCGCAGGCAAATAAAGAAGACCATATCTCCGATTAAAAACCGAAATAGTTTTGCTTCGATACACATAGTACATGTTAGTTGATATTTTTTCGTTTAGGCTTCATATTTGAGCTCTCATGACCAACATTTTTTTATAAGGAAAAAATGTATGTGAAAAATTAATATTTTTGGTAGAAGTTATAAATACATATGTATGTAGATCTATTTCGGACATCACCACATACCTTCATCAGACTTATTTTTACTTTTATTCTTGCGTCCGCATAAAACATCCTTTAATGAAAAATTTAACTAAAAAGTTAAAAATAAATAATAAGTAGCTAAAAAAAACTAAAAAAAAACACGCTTTAATCTTAAAAATCGTCCTAAAAATTGAGAAATAATTTAATTAGAAACAAAATGATGAACGAAAATATAAGTATTTAAGGAAAAGCGTGGGGGTGGTCAATAATATTTGAACATGAAAATATTCGATTCGTACAACTAGTACAAAAATATACCTAGTTGCGAAACTAATGAGTACGAAAAAAAGTCAAAATAAAAATATTAGTAAAAAAACACCGATTATAAATATTTTTTGACATACTGAGAACCCGACGCTTTTCCTTAAATACTTATATTTTCGTTCATCATTTTGTTTCTAATTAAATTATTTCTCAATTTTTAGTACGATTTTTAAGTTTAAAGCATGGTTTTTAGTTTTTTAAGCTATTATTTATTTCATAGTTTAGTATGATTTCAAGGTGTGATTGATAACTTTAAGATGTGATAATTCGAAGTTCTGATGGCAGTGGCGTAGTAAGAGAATTTGGGGGGGGGGGGGGGGCAGGAGTCACAGCCAATGTAAAAAATTTACCAAAATTAAAATAAAAATTACCGAAAAACAACAATTTTTTTACAAATGATAACAATGTATTTTTTTCAGAATATAATTTAACATTTTAGTACACAAATATCGCTTATTATACATATTTCAAACTCTTAAGGCCCTTGGCCACTTAAAATCTGGAATGTTAAGCAGTATATATGTGTGAGTGTCGGGTGATTGACGCAAATATCTAAAAGTTTTGATTCTCATCAAAGCGAGCCCGACAACAAGAACGTGTAGCACGACGACTGCCGATTGCACTAACACACAAAAAAAAAACTCACCCATACACACTGCTTGACATGCCAGATTGTCGGTTGCCAAGGGCCTTTAACTATACTTCAAAAGTAAGTCACACATTCTCTTCTGGAATTATAGGGCTATAAATAATAATTTTCTTATATAATTTAGTTTTCTAATATTCCAAACAGACATTAAGTAAAATCTCAAGTTCACATACTCTTATACATTGCATATGGGCATATCCTGGGCGTTGCGGACGTTACGGTCGCACGTTTTTTTTTTAATTTTTGAGGCAGAAATATCTTGAAATATTGTATCATTTTGTTATATATGGAAAGATCTAGGCCACAGCTGATGATAAAGATATGTTGGGGACGCAAATTTAGTTTAATACCTTTGTTTTAGCCACTTAAACTGCGTTGCGGACGTTACAAAAATGGAAGTTGTTTTTAGGTTAATAACTAAATCAGCGATTTTCTTCGAATTTCGAAGTATAAATGAAAAAAGTTATTAGAGACAAATTCAAGAGAAAATTCTAGGGTTGCTAAAATCCGCCACAGAAATAAGCCAAGAACAACATCTGATTACAAAACGTTATATATGTTGCTTATAAAGGGGCCAATTAAAAACATTTTAAGCGATATCTTTGTCAAATATTAAGGTAATTCATATAAAAATTTTAGTATGAGTCCCACTATAGACATAAAACAAAAAACACTAAAAGTTTTGAAAATGGGCGTGGCACCGTCTCTTTTAGAGAAAGGAATCTACGAAGACAAATCAGATATTACGACGAAACTTGGTGCACACCCTTTCACCATTTCTGGTAATACATGTGCAAAAACTAACCGAAATCGGTTTACAACCACCCCTACTTTTCAGAGATATTTTAAAAGCACTCTTCAGAAATTCGTAACTTGATTTCTCTGTAATTAGCAGTCATACAGGGATGAAATTTTGCATTAAGAATAAGCTTTATAATGTTAATCTAATGGTAGATAACATTTTTGAGCAAATAAAGAAGTCGTGTGCGTTACTAAGATCAGCATTTTTGGTTCTTACTATATCCCAAATTTTCGTTTGACATAACCATAGTTAAATTAACCATAACAAAAGAGCGAATATGAGTACAAAGAATGTAAATTGTGGTAAAATTCCTGCGGTTCTTGCACTTTCCTACGGCTCAACAAACGCTACAATTATAAATAACACTTCGTGGAAAAGCGCTAAATTTCGACTTACCAATTTCGAAAAATTACTGTTCTCAATGATTTTTTCCTGAAAAAGAAATGTATGCTAATAAAGCATCTCTTAGTTACAGATGGTTTTATGGTCAGATCAATTTTATATAAAACGAATCTTTCGGGGGGGAGAAAGGGTTTTGTACCCAAAAATATTATTTGTGAGGTCGTGAGAGGGTTAAAATGTTCTAGGATATTGTGCGCCGGAAAATTTCGCTAGCGGTCTTCTAAGGCCAAATCTTTATCAAAAAGGTTTTGAAGTCTCATGGAAACAAAAAAAGCAAACATCCCGTTGAAATATGCAACAATAATATGCTCTTTTCCTTTCCTGTCCCATTGCCAAATGCGTGTGGTGCTCCCAAAAATCGTATTGCTGGGCAGAGCTTGACTTGGATTTTTCTTCATATGTACATTAGGGCGGAGTGAATTGGGGCTTTTTTGAAATCGTTATTGCTCTACCTGCAGAAAGTTGCCTTTCTAGTGCAGAAGTAAGACTGCAAAATATTATTGGCCTAGTCCTTTATTTGGAGGTGCCCCAATTCCAAAGTATCGATACTTATTTTTATTATTATTACTAGAGGTTACCCGCAGGTTTCACACCACGTGCTTTTAAAAATATTAGCATATTGAGTTAGTCCAAAAAAGTTACATAGAAAAATATCATTCTTGACGTCAAAGATAGTTTTCTTATTTTTTTTTGTCCGTTGAGTACGAAATTATCTCATATGCCCAACACCAATTTTCAGTACCCTACTATAAATATTTCAAGAGATTTTCGCTGTAAAAATTTCAGTCTGTATGGGAGGTGCCCATCCCTGCTTTACCAAGACCTAGCGTTTTTACCCATTTAATACATAGTTATCTCACATGCCCTCACACCAGTTTTCAGAACCCTACTACAAATATTTCCAGAGATTCTCGCTGTGAAAATTTCAGTTTGTATGCGAGGTGCCCATCCCTGCTTTACCAAGACCTAGCGTTTTTACCCGTTTAATACATAGTTATCTCACATGCCCTCACACCAGTTTTCAGAACCCTACTACAAATATTTCCAGAGATTCTCGCTGTGAAAATTTCAGTTTGTATGCGAGGTGCCCATCCCTGCTTTACCAAGACCTAGTGTTTTTCCCGTTTAATATATAGTTATCTCACATGCCCTCACACCATTTTTCAGTACCCTACTACAAATATTTCCAGAGATATTCGCTGTGAAAGTTTCAGTTTGTATGGGAGGTGCCCATCCCTGCTTTACCAAGACCTAGTGTTTTTCCCGTTTAATATATAGTTATCTCACATGCCCTCACACCAGTTTTCAGTACCCTACTACAAATATTTCCAGGGATATTCGCTGTGAAAGTTTCAGTTTGTATGGGAGGTGCCCATCCCTGCTTTACTAAGACCTAGAGTTTTTACCCGTTTAATACATAGTTATCTCACATGCCCTCACACCAGTTTTCAGTACCCTACTACAAATATTTCCAGAGATATTCGCTGTGAAAGTTTCAGTTTGTATGGGAGGTGCCCATCCCTGCTTTACTAAGACCTAGAGTTTTTACCCGTTTAATACATAGTTATCTCACATGCCCTCACACCAGTTTTCAGTACCCTACTACAAATATTTCCAGAGATATTCGCTGTGAAAGTTTCAGTTTGTATGGGAGGTGCCCATCCCTGCTTTACCAAGACCTAGCGTTTTTACCCGTTTAATACATAGTTATCTCACATGCCCTCACACCATTTTTCAGTACCCTACTAAAAATATTTCCAGAGATATTCGCTGTGAAAATTTCAGTTTGTATGGGAGGTGCCCATCCCTGCTTTACCAAGACCTAGCGTTTTTACTCGTTCAATACATAGTTATCTCACATGCCCTCACACCAGTTTTCAGTACCCCACTACAAATATATCCAGAGATATTCGCTGTGAAAGTTTAAGTTTGTATGGGAGGTGCCCATCCTTGCTTTACCAAGACCTAGTGTTTTTCCCGTTTAATACATAGTTACCTCATATGCCCTCACACCAGTTTTCAGTACCCTACTACAAATATTTCCAGAGATATTCGATGTGAAAATTTTAGTTTCTATGGGAGGAGAGTGCCCATCCCTGCTTTACCAAGACCTAAATTATTTATCCGTTGAGTATATATTTTTGTATTATTCCTTCACAAAAATTTTCATTATTCTAGTACAAATATGTCAAGAGATATTACGAAAAAAAGGAAAATTTTGTATGGGAGGTGCCCATCACTGTCTTTTAATCAGATTAAAAATATGCCTATAGCAATTACCGGGTGAAAATACCTAGGTGTGCAAAGTTTCGTGAGGATCCGTTCAGCGGTTTTCTCGCCAATTGAGTTTAAACACAATTTCCATTTCACATTTATAATATAAGATTATTATTATTATTATTATTATTATTATTATTATTATTATATTATTATTATTATCATTATTATTATTATTATTATTATTATTATTATTATTATTATTATTATTATTATTATTATTATTATTATTATTATTATTATTATTATTATTATTATTATTATTATTATTATTATTATTATTATTATTATTATTATTATTATTATTATTATTATTATTATTATTATTATTATTATTATTATTATTATTATTATTATTATTATTATTATTATTATTATTATTATTATTATTATTATTATTATTGTTATTATAATTATTATTATTATTATTATTATTATTATTATTATTATTATTATTATTACCAGATTAACCTGTAAATGAAATTGTAACAAAATCGGCATGAAATAAATACAATACAATACAATACAATTATTATTATTATTATTACTATTATTATTATTATTATTGGTATCGGCGAAATATCGGAGTGAAAAAGCATCGAGTAAAAAAGTACTCGGTTTCGCAACAAAAGTATCGAGTATTTACTTGTACTCGGTGTTGTTTTCCCTGCGTATTCAGGCCTTTTTTCATACAGAAACTCTCTCTTCTCGTTCGGCAGTTTTTGGGTAGTTGATTTTCGACGCCACCTTTGTATAAAAACGAAAGGGAAAGTTCAGATTTTAGAACTACATCTCTACTGAATATTCAGTAGGAAATATGTGCTGTTTTCTAGCTGATAAATACTGCTGGGTTGTTTACATACATACCAGAGGCGGGCGCTTCATACAAGCTGAGAAGCTCGGCTTGCGTACATATTTTCGTTCATTTAATTTTACGAATTTCTTTAAAATCTGGTTATTTTACGTTTTAACTGTGTTTACTATTTAAGTTCTCAATAATATAGCCCCCACTGTAACGCCTAAAAGCCTGCTAAGAAAATAGCGCAAATACACCACAAATCCACCTCACAATGTGTATTTTGTTTGTACAGCCAATCACAGCACAGTGAGCATGCTTCAACTTTTCCACACATTAGCTTTTACGTGGCTTTCAAATCAGAATAACATAGCTTGTTTTCTCGCTTTCTCTAAGGAGAAACCAATTGCTTATTTTCAGACTTAAATTGAAGAAAAAACTAACAAAGCACTTTTTATTTTTCACTAGCCATGGGTAATGGCGCATTTTTTTTGGCGCTGATACAATAACACCAGCGCCAACCGTGGCGTCGCGCACGGTTCTGGCGCAATTACACCTTTAGCGCAATTGCCATGGAATAATCGATAAATAACACTTGTTCGCTTCTAACTGTCTACTATATCCGTTTTATTTCTTTTGGCGCAATTCTGCTTACATACACGCTGGCAGAATAATTGTGCCACGATTAAATTTAATTTTAAAAATAATTTGCGTATATTTGTGAAAATATGCTGGCATCTCGTTTTTCGGCATCTTCATTATGAAATACGAGGGTCGGCTCCACCCTATTAAAAAGAAAGATTCCGGGTCCGGGCGCATTATATCGAAATTTCCCTTTACCATGCGTAACAAAAATATACTATATGCTAATAAATATTTTATTTAATTTATTTTGTATTATATTTTTCTCTCCTATTCACAGATAATGTCAATTTTGTCTTCTTTATTTGTGAAAGTAAAATATCAATACCCTTTCGTATTAGCGATGGTTCGGTATTGGCGTTAGCATACATAATTGTGACGGTGTCATATACGCTGTGCTGTTATTGGCTTTGTGGTGGTGCCATTTTACACTAGCGCTATATTGGTGCTGGTGTTAGCGCACGAAATTGAGTCAGTGTTATATTGCAATAGCGCATCATTGAGTTGGCGCTACATTGAGTTGGCGCTACATTGAGTTGGCGCTATACTGAGTTGGCGCTACATTGAGTTGGCGCTATATTGAGTTGGCGCATTTTCCAAATCGGAGTTAGCGCAATAACACCAGGGTTGGCGTCAGCGCAATTGCGCGGCGCAGCGCAGTGTTACCGATGCCTATTTTTCACATCAAATTTGTATGCGAATATGAAGCTGGCTTCGGCATTCAACAGTGATGTTCAGTATTTGATTTGATTTTCGTTTGCATGTATGTACATACTTAAGCATGTATATGCAAACATAAATATCAAATACCAGATTATAAAAGGGTTGATTGTGATTTTTGGCGACTATTGGCACAAATCAAGATAATTTTGGTAATTGGACCTCACACTGAAAAAACAACTTACTCAGATTATGGAAAAGTGGGAATGATTCGGCGCTAAAGACGTATTTCCATATTTTGATGTACGATTTTCTTCAAATCAAGGAATAAAAACCACGTTTTAAAGAAAATTGTACATCAAAATATGGAAATATGTCTTTAGCGCCGAATCATTCCCATTTTTCCATAATCTGAGTAATTTTTTTTTTTTTTTGAGTGCAGTTTTTCAAACAATAAAGCACCCATTTCTTAAATATTAGATAATAAGCAAATACACTTGCGACTGCTGAAATTTCCGTCAGTATAAGGAAACTAAAAATACCTCTGCGCTTTCGTGTGAGATTTCCCTATAAGTTTGGCGTCATCAATCAATTCAATTGAGTTTTTCCCAAATTATTCTAATAATAACTTGTCCTCTGCTTTGTAGATAATTCTGATGGTAAGGAACTGGAATTTACTTTCGACTTAGCCATGCTTGTTCATAATATCCAATGCATATAAAAACTTAATAATTCTTCATCATCCTCATTTTCTCGATTTATTGCAATACATTCAGTTTCATATGTTATGAATATAAACAACAAACCAAATATGCAAACCTAATTTAATCAAAGTAGAGCTCTAGATACCCGGGTATCGAGCAATTTGAACAGATCGTGTTTGTTTGAAGCCCGTTGTTCAAATGCCCGTACAAACATTCGAGCTTACACTCAGAGAAAAGGAATCAAAAATAAAATTTTTATTTTTATAATGCACGTTTTAAACCAAGTCATTTTTATTCTTAGCGCACGTTTTTATATTTAAGAATTATGTAAATACGAACTTTCTTTATTTTAAAAATGTTCAGAGTAAAATTGCAAAATCAAGAAAAAACAATTTAAATTTAAAAATTTTTATTTTTATTTTAAGCACCATGAGATTTTGAACGAAAAAATTTCGTTTTTATTCCATTAATTTTCGTTTTTACTTTAAACATGTTTCTTTTTAAATCCTAAATATATTTTAATTTCAAAAATTTAATTTTTAATTTAAAAATTTTCATTAAAACATGCATTATAAAAATAAAAATTTTATTTTTGATTCTTATCTCTGAGTGTACAAACAAAAAAATGTGAATCAGGAAAACAAAAATAAAAAATACCTATGAAGAAAAAAATAATAATAAAATAAATGAGAAAACAAGTAAGGAAGCCTAAGTTCGAGTGGTATCGAACATTAGATACTCTGCTGTATGCTTTCATTGTTTGTTTGCGTTTGATGAAAACACGGTGTATTTTATATAAAGCGAGTGCTGCATAAAGTAGGCGTAGCCACGCCCATTTTCAACATTTTTATCAGTCATCCAACTAAGCATATGAATATTATTCTTTGTGCAAAATTTCATTCCTTTATGACTTCTTATTACAAAGATGTCACATTAAAAATTCCAAAAGGGTGTTCCAGAAATATCTTTGTTAAAAAGTAGGCGTGGTCATAAACCGATTTGAATAATTTTTTGCGTGTCTATTAGCACAAGTTATAAAATTGTATAAACCAAGTTTCGTCTTAATGTCTCAATTATTTGTCGAGTTATGGGCTCCGAATTTTCGTATATTCCTTTGTCTAAAAAGAGGCGGTGCCACGCCCATTTTCCAAATTTTTCTATTTTTTGTTTCCGGTCTATTGTGGAACTCATGCCACAACATTTGAATGAATTATCTTTATATTTGACAAAGATATCGCTTAAAATATTTTTATTAGGCCCCTTTATAGTTCCCATATATAAAAGTGGGCGTGGTCGCCAACCGATTCCGCTAAAATTTTGAACATGTATTACCACAACTAATAAAAGTGTACAGACCAAGCTCCGTCATAATATCTCAATTATTTGTCGAGTTATGGGCTAAGAAATCTCGTATATTCCTGCTTCTAAAAAGAGGCGGTGCCACGCCCATTTTCCAAAATTTTTCTGCTTTTCGTTTTATATCCGCAGTTGGACTCCTGCCATAAAATTTCAATGATATACCTTTATATTTGACAGAGATATCGCTTAAAATGTTTTTATTAGGCCACTTTATAATAGCCATATATAAAAGTGGGCGTGGTCGTTAACCGATTTTGGCAATTTTTCGTCCAAACATTTGCCTAAGTAAGTGTATCACGCCTACCAAATTTCATCGATATATCTTCAACGGTTTCTGAGTTATGACATATAAAACTTTCAATGTTTGGCCTCACCAAATTTCTTCATAAGGGCCTGAGCTCCACACGTGGGTGAAATTTTATCACTCTAGCTCCATTAGTGACTGAGATACAAAATTTCCGATTTTTACAATATAGGGGAAGTGGGCGTGGTCATTGGCCGATTTCGCCCATTTTCAATACCATCCGTTCCAGTCTTGATACCAACTTGCATTCCAAATTTCATCAAAATATTTCAATTTTTGCGCGAGTTATCGTGCGTACAGACAGACAGACGGACAGACGGACGGACATGGCTCAATCGATTTCTTTTTTCACCCTGATCAATTTGATATATATAAGTCAATAATATCTCGATTATTTTATGGTGTTACAATCCACCGTTATGTGATTAAAACTATAATACTCTGTGTACTAGTACAGCTGAGTATAAAAAGAACTTCAAAGCAAACAAATGAGCCTGCGGACATTTGAAAAGCATTTATTCGGGCCACTCGAAAATGTTAAAAAGGAAATCGAGAGCTCTAAATCAAATTCAATGACGGAACGCAGTCAGACTTTTAAATAATACAGCAAAGAAAATTACATAAATGGCTAATGGTTATGCTTCACACATAGGCTTGCACAGGCAATTTATGCTAGGTCCGCCACTGATACATACATACATACATACATACATACATACAGGTGAAACTAATAAAAACGTGTTAAAAAAGAAAACTTATTGCATAAATTCCAATTTAGAAAACAAAATTTAGAGTACGATTAAAGAAAAGAGTCTAGACCCAGATTATTCCTCTTATGTAACAGCTTTTCTACCCACTCGAATACATTTTTTGTGACGAACTGCCCAGAGTTCACCGTCATCTTTAAAAAACTAAAGCAATATTTAATTATCTGCATGTAAAATTATCCTTACACACACACACACACACACACACACACACACACACACACACACACACACACACATCGTAAACAAAGAGATTACCGTTAAACAGTGCTATTAAAATTTATTCATTAACTTTATTGCTTTTATTTATTTTACCTACAATATATTATATCAAAAAAGAAAGTATTTTATTTGTATTGTATTCAAATACAATTAATGCGGTTTAGAACTGATTTCTCATCCAATCTATGAAAATAGTAGTATTTATTGCGTTCCTTGTAAAATGCAATTAATGCGGTTTAGAACTGAAGGATCGTGCAATCTATGAAAATAGTAGTGCTCATCGATTTCCCTGTAGAGCACTCCAAAAAGTTTTTGTTTACAAACAGCGAATGCTAACTTAGTATCAAATGAATTTATTTTTAAGTTTGTTGTTTTGAAGAGTCTGTTATCATCTGTATCGAGTTCCACAGGAGTTTCTAGAGATCTTACCATATTATATTGTGATAGATCTGCGTTCCAACTCCAACCGACCAAATTAAGTTTACTGCTCCCCCTCATACCATCTTGGAACAAGGGTATTGATGAAAGTGTGGAGGAAAAGATAAATGGTCTCTCTACTTCAACAATTCCAATAAAGCCAAAATGTCCCATAGACACATGATGTTTCCTTACAACTGGTTGACTTCCTCTAGGCAGAGGTATCGTCAACTCATGATCATTGGCAAACACGGTGACATCATTTGCATTCTCTATCGGGTGCAAATCACCAGTAATTACATGCTTTGAAGTAAGTAATGCACCTGCAGCGAAATATTCGTCTCCATGAAATACTGCCACCAAATAACTTGCTTGATTTCGACGGACCCAGTTATACCAACATTGGCCATTTAACATTGCCAACACAACAGAGGGCAGCATTAATAAAACCGAAAAAATTATATGCGCGTTCATTTTCTTTATTAACTTCAGTACTTATGAAGTATTAGTAAGAAATTGTCCCCTTTTTATACTAAAATCCAGCAAAGTTTTGCAAAGCAAGCAAATGCGTAAAATTTATTGTTATTTAGAGTCAACTGAACAAACAAGTAATTAATTTCATTTGATTAAGTTCCAATAAACTACGCACACGTGTCTGTACATATTTGCAGAGAACTGAACCAAAAACAAGTAAAATCGCGACTGACTTCGGCCGTGCCGAAAACATCATAGCTTCCGTGAATGGCGAAATGAAATGTTTACGAGTACTGGTCTGATGTGCAATATTTTGTGCTGCCAATTTGGTGGGTTATGCATACAAAGATCTATCAGACAAAATTGGCTTAATCGACTGTAATTAAGTCAATTGGGCTTGATTGAGCATCTCTCGATTTGGTGTACAGACATATTTAATTTACTTGGCAAATTTAATAGGTCGGCTCAAGATACATAAACACATACACGCCGTGAGCTGAATATCAAACTCTCGTAACCTAAATGTCAAAACTGCAAGGAGGACGGAATAATTTGACATTCAGCTCACAACTTTTACCAATCGTAAATACGAATGCATGTATAGAATAAGCAGAAATAAAAACAAATTTGATAGGCGATGAAGAGAAAAAAGAATTCAGCTGATCTGACGAACCAACCTGTTTAGTGGAACCTGACGCCAATGACATTCCTCTGATCATAACATTTCATTTTGCTTATGAAACAACTTTTCTAACAGGGCTGCATGCAGAATTGTTTTTCATTAGGAACTCATTAACCTTTAACATACGACGTGGTGGTAATTTTTACACCGACTTACAGTTTCTTTAAATATCTCTTTTAACTTACCATCCAGCAAGTTTACTCTCTTAGTATCTTCCCATCTCGTTATAATTATTGACCCGTTTTGTTTTTATGGAGGAAGGTGTAACATTTGACGAGAAATTATGATGGTGGGGTAAAAATTACCCCACGTCTAGGGTAAACTCAAAAAAAAAATTTCTCTCGATCAAAGACATAATTTTCCTTATTTTGAACACGCGTCCCAATACAAAATTTTCTTTGTTTTGTGTAAATTTTCTCAAAAATGTGGAAAAAACATAAAAAAATTAAAGCGTGAATAACGAGTATTCATGAACATTGATGTGTAAACAGTTTCGAAATCGGATATTTATTCCCTTTTCCTTATTCCTTTTTTCCTGGTTTTCTATGGATTAAAATGCGACTATCGTTTTCGTAATTTTTTGTTGTCATTGTGACTGCTACCATTTTGTTGTTTTTGTTTGTTTTGGTTTTTGGTTTTTAAATATTGATTTTTTATTTTCTTTTGTTTTGTATTACTCAGAAACATGCAAGATAATCCGGGTCCTCGTTTTGACCCTTATCTCGGGACCCGGTCTGGGAATCATAAAGAGTAGAGCTCCATGTAGAAGGCCTGCTCAAAACCTTTCATTTGATACCAATATTGCTCAGAAAATTAGAGAGGTATGCATATCCATACATTTGCGTACATGTTCAAACAGGTTGGTCCCTTTTATTTTGCCTATTTGTCGCATTGTTGCAGAAAACAACATGATATTTGCATTTGCACGGCTATGCATGCAAGCATTTGTAAGTACATGTCTATCTACCTACCTACCACTGACAATGCCAAGCGATTCACACGGACACAGCAGCGCACTAACACAAAGGTCATTTACGGTTTACGCGTAAACTTTTGAAATTACTCGTAGCTACAGCAAAGATGTTTACACATCAAAAACATTCAAACAAATTCGTTGCCATGGGAATTTGTATGGGAATTTCATTTCTCAAAATTAAAGAAATCAAGTCTTCAAAACAAGGAAAGTTGGGAATGGAATGGCGCTTAAAGAATTTTTCATTATTTTAATGTATGAATTTTTTCAAAACCATGGTAACGCATGTAACAACAATATTTTATAAACCTTTTAACATGTTTTAAGGAAAATTTACTCAAAACAAAGAAAGTAGTGTTCAAAATAGGTAAACAATTTCTTTGACACCTCCATATATTTTTTTTCTCTCAGTGTAACGTTAGTTTTTCTTCGAATACAGTTTTTGGAAATTTACCACTTCTCACTTCTCTGCAGCATTTTGATGCGTTTAGAATCTACTCATGTCATCATAATTATCGATCAGTATAGTTTCTATGGTGGAAGATCTCCAATAACGGATAAATTATGATATCGGGGTTAAAAATTACCACACCTCGACGTTAACGTAAATTTTTCTTCAAAAATAATTTATTTCCATTTAAAACTTCTCTCACTGGCAATTTGAATAACATGAGTTATTAATTTTACCACTTCTTCAAATGATTAGTGGAAGAAAAATTAAAAAATTCGTTTCGTGATTCATTTTATACACTCACGTTATTATGAAAAAAAATTTAAAAAGACTGGCCAGCATTTTCTACAAAAAAATTTTTTTAAATAAAATTCCTATAATATATTTAAAAATATATATTTTTTTATGAAAACCCGTCTCTAAAGATTAAAGAAAGTTTTTGTTTTACCTTTTATCTATAAGGTTCTCCTGTGATGTTTTCGCTATTTTTAAAGAACAAGGCCTTGTGAATTATAGTAAAAACTTTGTTGATTTAAAAAATTTAATTAACTTTTTTTATTAATTTCATTTGAAAAAGGACTGGCCTCTTTCCAATGCAAAAATTATTATAAAAAAATTTATTTTTTATTGAGAGTTTTAAGTAAAATGCGTAGAAAAAAATTTACCACCACGTCGTAAACTATGTCACAAAATTTCACCTCGTCACTTAAAGGTTAGTTCCTAATGAAGCATTAACTCAGTAAATTTTTTTATGGTAAATTGAGAATCATCAGGCTTGCAAATTGAATAAAGGCTTTAAATGTTCAATTAAGGATGTGTTTGAATATAACATTATAAATAATAAGATTTCATATTCATGAAGGGTATAAAAACATATATCAAATACGTTTACTTCGTCGGGTAAAAACAGCCGTTTAACTATTTAGAGACAACTAAACAAACAAATAGCTAATATCATGTTCAGACATAAAAATTAATTAAGTCAATTGGGGTTGATTGAACATCTTTAGATTTGGTGTTCAGACATATTTAATTTACTTGGCCCATTTAACAGGTCGGCTCAAGATACATACACACATACACGCCGTGAGCTGAATATCAAACTCTCGTGACCTAAATGTCAAAATTGCAAGGAGGACGAAATAATTTGACATTCATCTCACAATTTTTACCAATCGTAAACACGAATGCATGTATAAAATAAGCAGAAATAAAAACAAATTTGATAGGTGATGAAGAAGAACAAGAATGCAGCTGATCTGACGAACCAACCTGTTTAGTGGACACTGACGCTAATCACATTTCTCTTTTCATGACATTTCATTGTACTTATGAAACAAGCCTTTTAACAGGGTTGCATGCAGAATTGTTCTTCATTAACAACTCATTAATTTCTAATGAAGCATTAACTTGGTGAATTTTTGTATGGTAAATTGAGAATCATTGGGCTTGAAAATTGAATGAAGGCTCTTAATGTTCAATTAAGGTTGTGTCTGAACATAACATAAGCTCATTTGATTAAGCTCCAATAAACTACGTACACGTGTCTGTACATATTTGCAGAGAACTGAACCAAAAACAAGTAAAAGCGCGTCTGACTGTGGCCGTACCGAAGACTTTACACCTTTCGTGTGTTTATTAGGTACCTTTATAATATATAATATATATATATATATATATGTAAATGTGGGCGTGGTCGTCAACCGATTGGAACAATTTTTTTCCAAGCGCAAGTACATCAAGTGTGTCAAATTTCTTTGAAGTATCTGCTATGGTTGCTGAGATATGACTCATAAAACTTTGAAAATGTGTCGTTTAATAAGTGGGCGTGGTACCGCCCAGTTTCCAAAATTTCGCAACATATTTCTTTATAAGGGCCTGAAACCATTTTGCTAGCCGGGCTATACCTACTCGTATTAGTGATTTTGTTAGTTATCACTAGGGAAGCTAAAAATATGCACGAAAAAATTCAAAATATGCATGCTAGTATGCCCGAAAATTGATTGAAAGATGCTCGTAAATATGCACGAAAAAATCTCATTATATGCATATATGCCTAAAAAATACCTGAAATATGCTCAAAAAAGTTATGTATTTCATTTTAAGCTTACATTTTTATTTAACGAATTTTGCAAAATAATAATAATATAAGTAAGAACTGAAACGTACAATTCACATTTTCAACATTTAAAAAATTTGTTTTTAAATACTATAAAATACTTTAAATTAATTTTAGATTTGTATTTATGTAAATACATGAGATCTTTTTACAAAGCAAACAAAACCATTCCATTAATATTGCGCCGGGCTGCATTGAACTAGACATATACGCCGACAGTGATTCCGGCGGCGGCGGCGCCATTCCAAAATAATTTCGGCGGCGGCGGCGAAAATTCTCTCATTCGTCGGAGTGCACAACGACAATTACATTGTTGTAAGCATAACCACGGCATTACAAACGTCAAATGAAAACAGTTGGAAAATTAAAAACAGAGCAGGGTGATAAAAATGAATTTTTTTAGTGTCGGCTAAAAATCAGTACAAATCAGCACAAAATCCAAAAAATCAGTATTTCTTAAGGTTTTTAAAACCATCAGTACGGGGCACGAAAAATCAGTATTGTACTGATCAAATCAGTACGTCTGGCAACCCTAGTTCCATGCCATAGAGGTATAGAGGGGAACGAGTAGGCGGACAGCCTGACCAGGCAGGCGGCGGCTTCCAAACCAATAGGACCTGTGCCATTCATAGCAATAGGCCCACATACTATCAGGAATGAACTCAGAAACGAGGAAAGGAAGATAAGAGAACAGTACTGGCGCCAAACCATTGGAATGCGGCAGGCGAAGGCACTAATAGGGGGGTACAACACGAGTCGATTCAAAGGGCTTCGGAACCTCTCTTAGAATAAATTGAGAATGTTGAGAGGAATTCTCACAGGACACTGCAGGCTTAGGAAGCATATGCATAGACTAGGTATCCTGTCTAGCAGTCTATGTCGCTTCTGTGACAGAGAAGATGAGTCTGCAGAGCATATACTGGTCGAGTGCGATGCCATTGCAAGGTAGCGTGAAAGATTCCTGGGCTCGCCTTGGCCAGGTCATGGGTACATTCAGTCTCTAAAGCCGAGCGATATCCTTCGATTTATGGAGGAGCTCGGGTTGCACGAGATAATGTGATAAAGGAGAGGGTACAATAGACCTAGTGGTCGCAGTACAATCCTCAATCCAATCTATCTATCTATCTTGAATTCCACATTTTCATTTATCTTTATAATAATAGGCTAACATTTTTCCCATACAAACAATTGCCAGGCTGTTTAGCACATTTAACATACTCATATCCACATAAAATTGATATGGATGAGTTCGTATGAGTCAGAAGCAGTGCATAGGCATATAATTTTTTCTATAAATTATTTAATTTGTTTATAATTAATAAATAAAATTTTTAGTTAAGAGATATAGATATCGTAAACGTGTTTACAAATATCTTAAACACAGTTGAAGAGTCGATTTAACTTAAAAGCGCTATCTCTATTTTATATGCATTGGCCCAGTTTACGCTCAGATCAAAATTAACGTGGCCAAATATCTCCTATTGCTTTTCCTTTAAAGCGAAAAATGAGAAAGAGGGCGGGAGAGCACACTGAGTAATTTTTATTTTGACCAAGGCATTCATATCTAACAGGTAGGCTCGGCGGCGAATTGAAAAACTTTTTTTATTTACAAAGGTAGAGTGTAATATCAAAACCAAAGCGAATTCACATCATGGCCAATAGGAATGGACGAGCCCCAAGCGAATTCAGATTTTAACCACGGCGAAATATCATTTTGACATTACACTCTAGCAATTACAATAACAAAATACATGGGAAATTTCTGAATTTGCCACCGGGCCTACCTTCCTAGATCTGCCTTGATTTTGACCATGATTTCGCGTCGGACCATGATCAAAAGGGCAAATCAGTGTTGCGGTACAACTGGAATTTGGAAAGTGTTGCTTAGCTCCGCGAAAAGGAATAATTTTTGTACCAATACAAAGTTGAAAAAATAAATTGCATGGTCGAATTTCGAGCACCGGCGATACTAGTTTATAGTATTTTTTTATTATAACAAAAAAAAAATGGGCGCTTTGGTTATATGTTATAAAAAATACTTTAAGTAAATGAAAATTAGGCATTAAAAATCGCGCGATTTTTCATTCCAAATTTTCGTCTGCGACGCTTTTGTTGTAATCAAAAATACTTTAAATAAATGAAAATTTGGCATTAAAAATCGCACGATTTTTCATTCCAAATTTTCGTCTGCGACGCTTTTGTTGTAATCAAAAATACTTTAAATAAATGAAAATTTGGCATTAGAAATTGCGTGTCTATATGTGCGCTCTGCAGCGAAGAATGCGCATCAAAAGGAGAAAATAAGGTCGTCAAATGTGCAATTTTGCTTTATTGCCAATTTGCCTACTGAAAAATTTGGTATTATTTCTCAAGGCCTTGTGCGATAAAGTAAATTGGTGTTATTTTTCAATTGGGGGCGCAATAACACAAATTTTCTTTATTGCTTTATAGCACCTCACCAACTATAATACTCTGTGTACTACGTACAACTGAGTATAAAAATGTACATATACATAAATATTATTATTGTTGTACTCCAAAAGATCTAAGATTTTATTGCACTGATTTCTTGAAATAAATATGTATGAAATATGAAATATATACACTCAGAAAAAAGTTGCGGGCTAAAAACAAGCTGTGTCGTACTTGAATTAAGAATTACAGAAATTAATGAAAAATAAATAAAATTTAAGTTTCCCCAATTTTGAATCAAGAATGGTATTCTTGAAACAAGATAAAAAACTGAAAAAATCTTGGTTTAAGAATGAAATTCCTAATTTAAGAACACCAAAGCCAAATGTTTACCAGAAAATATACGAGTATAATTTTCAATAGTTGTTGATTTGTGTGTGAAAAAGATTAATAAAACAAAAAACAATTTAGCTATTCCCCGCTGGGATTGTGAATGGAGCTTATCGTGAAATTGTTTGCTTGGAAAAAGGAACAGGTAAGAGTTATCGCGTTGATGAGAATTTAGCTTATGTTTTAATATGGCTTTTGAAATAGATGAAGAATTACATCAAATGTGGATACGTGGTCAAACAAGTAAAGTGGGCATGTACATATGAGCTGCGAAAGCAAAACTTGTATAATTTGGAAGCCGGTGACTTTTTTAAATCATGGCCAAAATTGTTGGATTCCAGACAATCGGTGTTGGTAAGAAACGGATCAAAATGGTTTGGTATAGGGATACTACCACTCAAATTGGTAGTGGAAGTATTGACTGGGTTTTTTACTCGTTAAAAAGATTACGGAAAAATGTATACACTTTTCTAAAATGAGTTCGGTATAAGATATGTATATTAGGGTGGGGCGTTTTCGAGATATAGCCTGATTTCCGGTTATGGAGGCCGAATGCCCAAAATCGCATATTTTCGCGATTATCTCTTGTTGTGTACAATATATCTTAATTTTTTTTTGCAAATTTCTTAAAGATACGTCAATGCAATATACGAGCAGTATTTTAAAATATTAATTTATCTTGCGGTATAGGAAAACTGGAATGCACTCTTTTTTCCTTGGCCCAAAATTGCGGTATGGTTTCTCTATGCTATAGTCATCCGATACCGATGATTTTCGCCGACAGCGCTTTGTGTACAATAAGTGGTCCAAATCCAAAATTTGAGAATTTTAGCTGCAAAAATTTAAGAGTTATTCCCTAAAACGTTGACTTATGCTTCTGAGATTTGTTTTTTGCTTCCAATAGTACGCTATGGCGTATGAGTAACCTTGAGTTTTTTTAGAGTTGAGTAAAGTAAAAAAACAAGTCCCAAACAGCATACGTCTACGTTTTGGGTTATAACTCTTCAATCTTTGCAGCGAAAGTTCTGAAATTTTGAATTTGGAACATTTATTGTACACAAAGCGCTGTCGGCGAAAATCATCGGTATCGGATGACTATAACATAGAGAAACCATACCGCAATTTTGGGCCAAGGAAAAAAGAGTGCATTCTAGTTTTCCTATACCGCAAGATAAATTAATATTTTAAAATACTGCTCGAATATTGCATTGACGTATCTTTAAGAAATTTGCAAAAAAAAAATTAAGATATATTGTACACAACAAGAGATAATCGCGAAAATATGCGATTTTGGGCATTCAGCCTCCATAACCGGAAATCAGGCTATATCTCGAAAACGGATTATCCGATTTTAATTCGGATTTCATATCTGGATTCAGCACAAAATTCTGCTTCAATTCGATGTGCATATTGGCCTGGATATTTTATTGTCGATTTTTGCCCAATTTTTATTTTTAAAAAATTCGTCTTGGTTCATAAAAACCAAATTGCGGAACATCAAAATTAATTTTATACAAATGTCGTGGAGGAGTTTTCTACTCAGAAAAATGAGAGGAATCCGAATTTCGATGGCGCGGTATAGGTTAGTAAATCTCCCCACCCTAATGTATATGTATGTAGATTTTTTTTATTTATAAGTATGTATGTAAAGACTGAATTATATATAGTGACAATAAGAATTGCATCTCCATATACATGTACATATGACTCATCCAATAAAAAAAATGTTAAAATACAATACAAAGAAATAAAAAAATATTCTATGTGAACAAACGTAAAAAAATATTCTTTCTTATTTTTGTTAGGTGGGTTAAATTATTTCGAATTTAGAATTTCGGAAAGGTGGAAAGCAAGTATAAGTATTCTTAAAACAAAGTTGAACATCCTGAAAATTTCTCAAATCAATCATGAGCAATGCTTAAAATAAATTTATTCAAGTTTTTTTCAAACCGGAAAGTTCTTAATATAAGCTTTTTCTTCTCAAAATTTCCGTTATAAAAATAAGAATATATTCTTGACAGAGCTGGGCGCTAAGGATTACGATTACATTTTGATTACTTACGATTACAATTACTGTAATTGTAATCCTTAAATTTTTAGTATTACGATTACTGTAATCGTAATCGTAGAACGTACGATTACAATTACTGTAATCGTAATCGTTAAATTTTTAGGATTACGATTACTGTAATCGTAATCATAGAACGTACGATTACAATTACAGTAATTGTAATCGTTAAATTTTTAGGATTACGATTACTGTAATCGTAATCATGGAACGTACGATTACAATTACTGTAATCGTAATCGTTATATTTTTAGGATTACGATTACTGTAATCGTAATCATAGAACGTACGATTACAATTACTGTAATCGTAATCGTTAAATTTTTAGGATTACGATTACTGTAATCGTAATCATAGAACGTACGATTACAATTACAGTAATTGTAATCGTTAAATTTTTAGGATTACGATTACTGTAATCGTAATCATGGAACGTACGATTACAATTACTGTAATCGTAATCGTTATATTTTTAGGATTACGATTACTGTAATCGTAATGGTATATTCAATGATTACGGTTACAGTAGGTACTGTTGATAAACGCATCTCACACTGAAAAACCCTCATTCAGTTTATTAATACACATACTTTCCCCATAAAGGAGCCGTCTACATACATATATGAAGATTTAGAAATTGAGGAACAAATGCCCTGTTTCATGCACTTTTTAAAATATTATAAGAAAAGTTTTCCTATCGAAATACAGAAAACAAAACGGTATCGTCGCTCGTTCGATATCGAATTGAAATATCGAGCCGACGAGAGTCGAATATCGAATTACAGAAAGCCACCCCTGGCTAATACGGACTACCTCAAAATTCTCAATTACTGTAATCGTAATCCTTAAATTTTTAGCGTCCGCGTCTGGCGGAAAGTTCCCTATCTGTATTTAAGTTGTCCGTTCATTGAACGACCATGAAATTTCAAATGTACACACACATTGTTTTTTAACTTTTTGCTTTAAAAACACCATTTTGTGTGCACACCAGTGTTGTCACCGCAAAATTTTCGGGGGAAGTGAAGCGGCTGAAAAATCGAAGTGATTGGAGGTAAATCGAAATGAAACGCGCCTAAAAGGTTTTTCATACGTTCAGTGTTCGCGCGAGGTCAAGAAAATTTAGATCGTAGAAACAGATTAATATACATATGTATTTTATTTTTAGGTATCATCTCAGAGAAAAACTATACTAAAATTAATTGTGCCCATGTATGTGTAAGCAGAATTGCGCCAAAAGAAATCAAACGGGGATGGTAACAGTGGTGCCAGATTGAGGGAAAATTCCCTTTTTGAGGGATATTTCACTGCAAAATTTTTAAAGAGGGAAAAAAGGGACATTTTGTTGTCATCCATATAAAAAAAGGGATTTTTTGGTTGCATAACTGTTTACATACCTACATATGTATAATTTATAGTATAACTTAAAATAAGCACATCTCACACTGAAAAACTCTCATTCAGTGTACACACGCTTTCGCGTTAACTTATGCAATGCAAAACGGAGTCGGTTACATATGTACATGCGTACAAGTAAACATACAGTGAACTACACTGCGTATACGTAACTTGTTTACATAAATACATACATACATACTGATATTTTCGTTTGTTTTTACATGGCCGTTTTTTAATTCTAATAATTATTTTATGTGAATTTTTTTTTTTTGGTAGAAGTTTTGGATCCATTTCGGAGACCACCACATCCCCTCATCAGACTTCTTCAAGCGGCCTCAACCGAGGATCGAACTTAAGTCGTTTCGATTGGTAGTCCAATGTCATCCCATTGAGCTACCACCGCCGTCAGCTTTGTTTCGCTTAAATTTCAATATTTTGTCAAATTTAAATTTGGACGAAAAGATTGTATTCAACAAAAGTGTTTGCGCTTTTATGAAGCTTCCACTTTTCAGATAATATCACGTTTTCCATTTGACGGTGTTTTCGAAGAACAGCAGTTTTTAGATCCCGATATTGTTTTTGGCTTCTCTAAAAAAATCGTGTATCACTTCTTGCTCTAACTAACAAATTAAATCTTAATCCTGATCTCACAGAATCGGAATACAAAAGTATTTGTATAGTTTTAACCAGGGACCGTAACGGTTATAAGTGATATCCAAAAAGTTGATTTTTAACGATTATTTTCTGAGTTTTATTTTTTGCTCAGAAAATAAAAGTTTTTTCTTGAGTTTTATTTTTTGATCAGAAAATAAAAGTTTTTTCTTGAGTTTTATTTTTCGATCAGAAAATAAAAGTTTTTTTCTGAGTTTTATTTTTCGATCAGAATATAAAAGTTATTTTTTGAGTTTTATTTTTCGATCAGAATATAAGTTATTTTTTGAGTTCTATTTTTCCCTCAGAATATAAAAGTTATTTTTTGAGTTTTATTTTTCGATCAGAAAATAAAAGTTATTTTTTGAGTTTTATTTTTTTGCTCAGATAATAAAAGTTATTTTTTGAGTTTTATTTTTTTGCTCAGATAATAAAAGGTTATTTATAAATTTTATTTATTTATGTGACGCGAGCACATATATACTATTAAAAATGTAATTTTATGTATGTATGTGAGTAGGTACATACCCTGCAGGGAACTCAATAACAGGTGAGCAAAATTTCTAGTTTCGAACTAGCGAAAAGGTGTCAAAAAGGAACTAGATAAATTTTAAATAGACCCTCACCAGTTCAGAAGGAGTAAATTGAGTGACCATTATAAGACACACTTTGATTTGTAAGCAATTCTATGAAAATTTTTAGTTGGTTCAATTGCCGTCTGCTTTGTATATTTCTGCAATTCTCAGATGTTTAGTGAAGCATTTCATGTAAAGAGTTTTCTATTTGCATCTTGTATGAAATGAAATGTTCCCCTAATTATGCTTTTTCGATCACTCAGGCTTATTTTTAATTTTTTTATACCTTTCATGAGAATGAAATGGTATTATAACTTAGTGCCAAAAAATTTTTGTCGAAAGTACCAGAAGGAAGCGTGGGGGACCCACCAAAATATATACCGATATGATCAGAATCACGAGCTGAGTCGATTAAGCCATGTCCGTCTGTCCGTCCGTCCGTCTGTGTGAACGCAAACTATTCCCTCAGTTTTTGAGATATCTGAATGAAATTCGGAATAGGTATATTGTTATATGCAGCTGATCATTTGTCGGAACCGGCCGAATCGGACCACATATAGAAAACAACCGATTATTCAGATATACATGACATTTTTGGATGTAATTTGTCCATAACTTCCCAATTTAAACAGCTGAGGACGTGAAACTTTGAAGTAAATGTACCCATTTTGGCCCAAACAAGGTTACCGAAAATTGTCAAGATCGGACCACTATAACATATAGTTCCACAACATCCGATTATTCAGATATACACATTTTGGTGTATAACTCCTCCATTTTAACAGCTAACGGCGTGAAATTTTTAAGGATTTGTACCCATATGGGCCCAAACGGGATTACAGAAAATTGTTAAGATCGGACCACTATAACATATAGCTCCCCTACAACCGATTATTCAGATATGCACATTTTGGTGTATAACTCTTCCATTTTAACAGCTAACGGCGTGAAATTTTTAACTATTTGTACCCATATGGGCCCAAACGGGATTACCGAAAATTGTTAAGATCGGACCACTATAACCTATAGCTCCCCTACAACCGATTGTTCAGATATGGACATTTTGGTGTATAACTGCTCCATTTTAACAGCTAACGGCGTGCAATTTTTAAGTATTTGTACCCATATGGGCCCAAACGGCGTTACCGAAAATTGTCAAGATCGGACCATTATAACATATAGCTCCCATACAACCGATTGTTCAGATATGGACATTTTCGTGTATAACTCCTCCATATAAATAGCCAAGACACCATTTTTTCTAATAAATCTTTCCATAAATGAACCCACAGAATTAAAATTATAAATTAAACTTAATCCGGCTATGTACATACATAGGTAACTTTTCATTTCCCCACTCATGAAAGGTATGAAGTCTTTGGTACGGCCGAAGACAGCCGCGCTTTTACTTGTTTTTTATTTATTTATTAATTAAAAATTTACAATAATATTAAAAAAGTAATAAATAAAAAGCAAGTAAAAGCGCGGCTGTCTTCGGCCGTACCGAAGACTTCATACCTTTCATGAGTGGGGAAATGAAAAGTTACCTACACTGAGAGAAAAAAAATATATGGAGGGGTCAAAGAAATTGTTTACCTATTTTGAACACTACTTTCTTTGTTTTGAGTAAATCTTCCTTAAAACATGTTAAAAGGTTTATAAAATATTGTTGTTACATGCGTTACCATGGTTTCATATACTTGTTTTGAAAAAATTCATACATTAAAATAATGAAAAATTCTTTAAGCGCCATTCCATTCCCAACTTTCCTTGTTTTGAAGACTTGATTTCTTTAATTTTGAGAAATTAAATTCCCATACAAATCCCCATGGCAACGAATTTGTTTGAAAGTTTTTTTTATGTTTTTTCCACATTTTTGAGAAAATTTACACAAAACAAAGAAAATTTTGTATTGGGACGCGTGTTCAAAATAAGGAAAATTATGTCTTTGATAGAGAGAAATTTTTTTTTTTTGAGTGTATGTATGTACATAGCCTGATTAAGTTTAATTTATAATTTTAATTCTGTGGGTTATTTATGGAAAGATTTATTAGAAAAAATGGTGTCTTGGCTATTTAAATGGAGGAGCTACACACTAAAATGTCCATATCTGAACAATCGGTTGTATGGGAGCTATATGTTATAGTGGTCCGATCTTGACAATTTTCGGTAATCCCGTTTGGGCGCATATGGGTACAAATACTTCAAAATTTCACACCGTTAGCTGTGTAAATGGAGGAGTTATACACCAAAATGTCCATATCTGAACAATCGGTTGTAGGGGAGCTATATGTTATAGTGGTCCGATCTTGACAATTTTCGGTAGCCCCGTTTGGGCCCATATGGGTACAAATACTTCAAAATTTCAGGCCGTTAGCTGTTAAAATGGAAGAGTTATACACCAAAATGTCCATATCTGAACAATCGGTTGTATGGGAGCTATATGTTATAGTGGTCCGATCTTGACAATTTTCGGTAATCCCGTTTGGGCCCATATGGGTACAAATAGTTAAGAATTTCACGCCGTTAGCTGTTAAAATGGAAGAGTTATACACCAAAATGTGCATATCTGAACAATCGGTTGTAGGGGAGCTATATGTTATAGTGGTCCGATCTTAACAATTTTCTGTAATCCCGTTTGGGCCCATATGGGTACAAATACTTCAAAATTTCAGACCGTTAGCTGTTAAAATGGAGGAGTTATACACCAAAATGTGTATATCTGAATAATCGGATGTTGTGGAACTATATGTTATAGTGGTCCAATCTTAACAATTTTCGGTAACCTTGTTTGGGCCAAAATGGGCACGTCTACTTCAAAGTTTCATGTCCTTAGCTGTTTAAATGGGGAAGTTATGCACAAATTACATCCAAAAATTTCATGTATATCTGAATAATCGGTTGTTTTCTATATGTTATAGTGGTCCGATTCGGCCGGTTCCGACAAATGATCAGCTGCATATAACAACATACCTGTATTCCGAATTTCATTCAGATATCTCAAAAACTGAGGGACTAGTTTGCGTTCACACAGACGGACGGGCGGACAGACGGACATGGCTTAATCGACTCAGCTCGTGATTCTGATCATATCGGTATATATTTTGGTGGGTCCCCCACGCTTCCTTCTGGTACTTTCGACAAAAATTTTTTGGCACTAAGTTATAATACCATTTCATTCTCATGAAAGGTATAAATATTAGTTTAAAAAAAATTTAAAAAAAAATCATCATCCAACTTGACACCGACAGGATTCGAAGCCGCGGCTCTCAGATTGAAAGGCACATGCGTTAGCCAGTCGGCCATCGCGCCACTTGCATGAAGTGTGTCAAAGGCTGCACTTAAGCGGCAGATGTAAAACTGTAGAATTTGTAGGTACATGTAGCTAGTTCAGAACTATCGAAATTGTGCCAATAAACGAACTAGTGGAAACTGTAGGATTTAGTACTAGTTCGGAACTATCGAAAATGTAGTGCAGAGAGTGACAATTGCCACCGCCTGGGACATCGCCGTGTTAAATTCGCCAGTTGATAACATGCAAAAGAGATTTAGCTCGCACTAGTAGTGTCGAAAAATGCACTAGAGGCGACCTAGTTCGGAACTAGAGATTTCCCCTACAGGGTAAATATGTAGCATTTAGAAACTCTGTAGGACAGAAATAAAGTTGTTGTATGTATATATATATACAAGAATTGCTCGTTTAAAGTTATTAGATTTAAGTAAATGCTTCACATCAGAGATGCTTAACGAACGAACGGATTCTATTTCGTTTTGTTAATTCACAATGCTAAATTATCAAAATGGTTTTGTTTCGTTAATTCGCAACGCTAAATTATCAAAACCATTTCGTTTCGATAATTCACAAAACTAAATTATCAAAATGCAACCGGTAACGTTGAAACGAAGTAAATCAACAAAAAGATTGCCTGCACGAAGCGCATACATACACAGCTGTCACTAAAATCGTAGCAGTTCGTGTGCATATGCATATACATATGTATGTATGCGAGTACTCGGCCGATTGTTCGCGACGCCATTGCGAGCGCACTAAGCATTTCAACGTTATAAATTTGGTTATGATAACGCTAATCAACGAAATGAAATTATTTTGATAATTTCTTTTCGCTAATCAACGAAATGGTATTATTTCGATAATTTCATTATCGTTATTTTGCGACTATAAATTATTTTGATAATTGCGTAAACGGTAAAAACCTGAATAGTTTCAACGGAAACGATTGCTTTTTTTCGGTAAACGATAATATTAACGTTACGATGCATCCTTGCTTCACATACAACAACTTTATTTCTGTCCTTCTACAGAGTTTCTAAATGATACATATTTATGTACCTAATCACATACATACATAAAATTACATTTTTAATAGTATATATGTGCTCGCGTCACATAAATACGTAAAATTTATAAATAAACTTTTATTATCTCAGCAAAAAAATAAAACTCAAAAAATAACTTTTATTTTCTGATCGAAAAATAAAACTAAAAAAATAACTTTTATTTTCTGAAGGAAAAATAAAACTCAAAAAATAACTTTTATTTTCTGAAGGAAAAATAAAACTCAAAAAATAACTTTTATATTCTGATCGAAAAATAAAACTCAAAAAATAACTTTTATGTTCTGAGGGAAAAATAAAACTCAAAAAATAACTTTTATTTTCTGATCGAAAAATAAAACTCAGAAAAAAACTTTTATTTTCTGAGGGAAAAATAAAACTCAAAAAATAACTTTTATTTTCTGAGCGAAATATAAAAATGAAAAAATAACTTTTATTTATAATATAATAATACAATGGCGCTATTATAACTCTGACGAGTTTTATGGCAGAGCTTCTCTCCCAATTCGAGGTGTGCTCCTTTTTGTTTTTCCTACTAATTGGGTGGACCTACAGTCTTATGCCGGCTCCGAACGGCGAATGCATTTTTTGTGAGAAGCTTTTTCATGGCAGAAATACTCTCGGAGGGTATGCCGCCCACTGCCGAGAGGTGACCGCTGCTCTTAAAAAACCCAATAATTGGATTTTTACTAATTAGAAAAATTTGTTTGGCTCGGACCGTGGTTTGAACCCGAGACCTCTGGCATAGCAGGCGAGCACTCTACCCACTGCACCACAGCGGCCACAAAACTCAGAAAAAAACTTTTATTTTCTGAGGAAAAAATAAAACTCAAAAAATAACTTTTATTTTCTGAGCGAAATATAAAAATCAAAAAATAACTTTTATTTGCTGAGAGAAAAATAAAACTCAGAAAATAACCATTAAAAATCAATTTTTTTATAAAAATCGATAAAATAAAAGTTAATGCACCTAGAGGTAGTCTGCGTTACGGTGATTACATCTATGTACTTCTTTTGCGTTTAGGCGTTTAGCGTTTCTCCTTCAGTATGATTTTTTAGTCAAAATTTAAAAAATAACGATTATTTGCAATCCCTGGTTTTAACCGAAAGACAAAAAGACGATTTAAAAAAATTACCTGTTGATGTAATGTGGAGTAAAATAGTAAACTTTAAAAACTATAATGACCATTTTTTGTTTCATAGTCTTATACCATGTCTCCACATAACGTGTTTCGCTCTTTTTTTCCCCATTTTCTCTCTCAATCTTGTTTCGACACGGAAACCACTGCCGAAACTCGCCAATTTCCATACAAATTTCTGAGAGCGAGTGAAGATTGAAACACTGTTTCATTCTGAATCATCTTGCCAACCTCGATGATATCGATGTCTTCTCTAATTTTGTATCGAAAATCTATCGAAATCTCACACAGACCAAAACAAAAACGCAAAAATAAGCAAACATACAAACATTTAAGAAGAGCAAGAAAGAGAAATGTTAAACTGAATCACGATCAGCCACGTGGAGACGGGTTATTTAGCGAGATGTTTTGCTACATGTTTCTTTGGCGAAACAAGATATGTGGAGACGGGCTTTTAAGCAATTGGTTGAAATTGTGCTCATGTTACCCCATTCAAACGCTGAATCAGAAAGAATATTTTCAATTGTAACGGATGTTAAATGTAAAAAGCGAAACAAACAATCTTGTGATATGTTAAATAGTATAAATAATGTAAGAGTTGCCTTTCAATCCAAAAATATCAATTGCTTCAACTTTAAAATCAACAAAAATCATATCCACTTGCCTGTTATATATTCTTATATTACTGAAATAAATGCTTTAAATTCAGTGGGAATTTTGTGGGATTTTTTTTAATTTAAAATGTGGGATATTAGGGATTTTTTTTCAATTTCTGTTGGAATTTTAGCGAAGATTATGTGGCATCACTGGATGGTAAACAGTAACAAGCGAAAAATTGTTATTTATCGATTATTCCATGACAATTGCGCTAAAGGTGTTATTGCGCCAGTACCGTGCGCTGGCGCTGGAGTTATTGTATCGGCGCCAAAAAAAAAAATTACGCCATTACCCATGGCTAGGCACGGCATGAGCGGTTAGGGTACAAGGGTAGACCGCAAGTAGCGCTGCGTTTGCTAACTAGCATAGCTTTGATTCGACCGACGCTGTTAAACTACTTCGTTTACCACACGATCATTTCCCCACGTTTCTCGTGGCGTTTCAGATATTTGTGCTGCTCATATACCTATGTATGTACACATGGACATGGATATGTACCCTGCAGAGAAATCAATAACTAGTGAACACAATTTCTGATTCACAAATAGCGAAAAGGTGTTAAAGAGTCAGCTATTTCTGTTTCGCGCAGCATGGCGCCACTTGGGAATACCTAAAGGGACAGCATCACTGTCCACCTGATCTTCCCAACGCAGTGGAGGTCTCCCTTTCTTCTGCGTTCAGCGGGTTTCGACAGAAATACTTTCTTGGCCGGCGCACCTTCTTCCATTCTCAAGACATGACCTGCCCAGCGGAGACGCTGGATCTTTATTCGCTGAACAATGTCGATGTCTGAGTACAGCTCGTACAGTATAAAAAAGCCAATGAAGCCCCTTAGTAGATTGAGGAAACAAATCTTTGGATGGTCATTCGGTGGATGGAAATAATCAGCAGTGAAATCACACTTAGTAGATATATTTATTAAGAGAACCAACTATTTTGAAGAAGACAATAAATCTTAGATTCAAAAATTTTGTAGAAAACTACCCATGCGCAACAGGGTAATATGTGCTGGAAGCAAAAAAGAAAGATCAGATATTATGAGTGTACGTTTTTGGGGTATAACGCTTAAATTTTGTACACAAAATGCTGTCAGCGAAAATCATCGACAGCGGCTGACTATAACATAGAGATCCCTTACCATGATTTTAGGCTAAATAATAAAGAGTGTATTCTAGTTTTCCCATACCGGAAACTAAATACATAATAATTTTAAAATATTGTTACTATATTGACTTAACTTATCTACGAGTATAATTAATTTTCAAGAAAATTTAAGATGTATTATACACAGCAAGGAATAAATGTGAGAATATGCGATTTTGCGCATTCAGCCTCCAAAAATGGAAATAAGTCTATTTGTACATATATTGAAAATGACTCGTCCGATTTTAATTCAAAATGAATTGGCAGTCGTAGGCACAAATCTTTTCAGAGATTATTAAATTTCTTTAATTTAAATACTCCATAAATTAATACAATGTAAGTACTCCATAGATTACTCGTGTATCATGCGGAAATCGGAGTATGTGATCCGCGTTTCTAAAGCGAAAAGAGCGTAATAGTATAACTATAACAAATAAAATATAAGGCTATGAGCTGGGTTTTGCCGAAGGCTGGGGTAATGCTCAGTTTTTCCAAGGTCGAGCAGAAGTCCCACAAACTCCCACTAATAACAACGCTAATAATTATGTGTTAAAGTCAAACACACGCATACCTGGCTGGAGATGTTGACAGCAGCTTTCCGTCACGAGAGAGAGAGAGGGCGGCAGAGAGACGAGTGAGTAAAATAGCTAGCAGAGGGGTTATGGATTGGGCAACAGTGCGACGATAGTAACAGCGGAATAGCAGCGGTAGCAGCGGAACAGTAACAGTAGCAGCGGAACAGCAGCAGTAGCAGCGGAACAGCAGCAAAGCGGAGTCGGTGTTGACGCCCACTGTGTTGTTGGTTTCTACGGATACTACGGGATCTATAGCATCTACAATAACTACGGAGACCTATGGAGACCTACGGAGACTCAGTTGGACTGGCTCAGCTGGACATCACCTCCTCCATGGATCACACGCTATCAAGTAGGTGTCGGTATGGAGGTGATGGTGTACCAGTTGTGTCCCACTGATTAGTGCAGTGGAAAAGGGCAAGGACATATGCTCTCTCCCCTATTCGTCTCCACCAATCCATGGCCAGAGCCAGGACTGATCAGCGGAGGCGCAGTGTGTCATAAAGGCAGCTGGCCTGCCATCACTTGGTCAGGATGATGTAGGGTGTATTCTCTTCATCATCTGGAGTCATGGATGGCCTGCGCCATGACGCCGTCTCCTTAGCGATGGCAACAATAACCGGAAAAACAATTATAATCGGTTAATTTCTTTCGGTTAACGGTTAAAATGTATCGTGTTTTTTCCTTTTGATTATTTTTTCGATTAACCTTTATCCTCTCAAGTCGAAAATAATCGAAAGGAAATGATCGAAGTTGAGAATTTCCGCCTTTTCATCCGAGTCCGAATTCGGTTACCTACGGTTTTTTTGAGTATATCCAAAAAAAACCGCAATAAATGTTCCCTCCAGTTCCCGAATAGACGATTTTTAAATGACGTTTTTTTTTTCGTTTATTATATATATTTTGTTTGAGGAATAATTGTAATCGAAAAACTGTTATAATCGGTTAGTTCCCCACAATTATTCGCGATTAATAATCGAACGCTTTCGATTAACCTAAAATGCGGTTAATCGGTTATTTAATTTTTTTTGCCATCCCTACGTCTCCTATGAGTCAGCCAACAAGAGGGAGTATACTCTCGCGCTGGCTTACCTATGGAGACTGATCACTTAACTGAACTATTCTATAAACTATTTGAGAATTTCTGTGATATTATGCCTATAAAAACGGCCGCGACAATCAATGAAATACTGAGCCGGTGGTGTTGGTCGCTGCTAAGTACTGCAGTGTTGTTGGTATGAAGAGTGTAAGAGCTATTATTTGATAGCATAGTTTTAGGGGCTTATGAACAGCGGAAACGGCGGTGGTGGTCATTGCTAAGTACACTCAAAAAAAAAAATTTCTCTCGATCAAAGACATAATTTTCCTTATTTTGAACACGCGTCCCAATATAAAATTTTCTTTGTTTTGTGTAAATTTTCTCAAAAATGTGGGAAAAACATAAAAAACATTCAAACAAATTCGTTGCCATGGGGATTTGTATGGGAATTTAATTTCTCAAAATTAAAGGAATCAAGTCTTCAAAACAAGGAAAGTTGGGAATGGAATGGCGCTTAAAGAATTTTTCATTATTTTAATGTATGAATTTTTTCAAAACAAGTATATGAAACCATGGTAACGCATGTAACAACAATATTTTATAAACCTTTTAACATGTTTTAAGGAAAATTTACTCAAAACAAAGAAAGTAGTGTTCAAAATAGGTAAACAATTTCTTTGACCCCTCCATATATTTTTTTTCTCTCAGTGTACTGCAATGTTGGTATTATTGTAACGCTACGTTACAAGGCAAATTCAGTTCGGGTCGCAAACGACCCGAGGCGTAGGATTATGGCGTATTTTTTTCAGGCCCAAACCATAATGTTTAGCGTTACGATTTTTATTTTATTTCCTACATTTCAAATAATAAAATTAAAAATCAAAAACTTTGAGACTTCTAATTTCACTACTTACTTAGTTATACCCACTTAAAGGAGCATTTTGGGTAGTTTTCGACCCGAACGTAGGTCTACGGTTATACAATATTTTTCCAACATTCTTATTCAATGTTTTCCAAGCTAGTTTGTAAATCTCAAACGTTTTGTTGTTTTTGTTTTTTTTTTTTTTGTTTTTACAAAGGTTACAAATAATAAAAAAAAAGAAATGAAAAAAGAAAACTGATTGAATAAATTCCAATTTAGAGTACGATTAAAGAGTCTAGAACCAGATTCCACTTATGTAACTTTTCTTCTACCCAGTGGAATAAATTTTTTGTGACAAACTACCCAGAGGTGACCGTTAGCTATAAAAAAAAAACTAGTATCGCCGGTGCTCGAAATTCGACCATGCAATTTATTTTTTCAACTTTGTATTCGTACAAAAATTATTCCTTTTCGCGGAGATAAGCAACACTTTCCAAATTCCAGTTGTACCGCAACACTGATTTGCCCTTTTGATCACGGTCCGACGCGAGATCATGGTCAAAATCAAGGCAGATCTAGGAAGGTAAGCCCGGTGACGAATTCAGAAATTTCCCAGGTATTTTGTTATTGTAAATAATTGGTGAGTGTAATGTCAAAATGATATTTCGCCGTGGTTAAAATCTGAATTCGCTTGGGGCTCGTCCATTCCTATTGGCCATGATGTGATTTTGACATTAGACTCTACCTTTGTAAATAAAAAAAGAAGTTTTTCAATTCGCCGCCGAGCCTACCTGTTAGATATGCCTTGGTCAAAATTAAAATTACTCAGTGTACTCTCCCGCACTCTTTCTCATTTTTCTCTTTAATGGAAAAGCAATAGGAGATATTTGGCCGCGTTGATTTTGATCTGAGCGTAAACTGGGCCAATGCATATAAAATAGAGAGAGCGCTTTTAAATTAAAGCGACTCTTCAACTGTGTTTACGATATTTGTAAACACGTTTATGATATCTATTTCTCTTAACTAAAAATTTTATTTATTAATTATAAACAAATTAAATAATTTATAGAAAAAATTATATGCCTATGCACTGCTCCTGACACATACGAACACATCCATATCAATTTTATGTGGATATGAGTATGTTAAATGTGCTAAACAGCCTGGCAATTGTTTGTATGGAAAAAATGTTAGCCTATTAATATATACATAAAGCAATATTTAATTACCAGCATGTAAAATCATCCTTACACACACATACACGCATCGTAAACAATGAGATCACCGTTAAACAATCCTATTAAAATTTATTCATCAACTTTATTGCTTTTATTTATTTCAGATACAATAAATTATATCAAAAAAAAAAAAATATTTTATTTGTATTATTTTCAAATACAATTAATGCGGTTTAGAACTGATTTCTCGTCCAATCTATGAAAATAGTAGTATTTATTGCGTTCCTTGTAAAATACAAATAATGTATTCTTGAACTGATTTCTCGTTCAATCTATGAAAAAAGTAGTTGCCACCGTGTTCCCTGTAGAGCACTCCAATAAGTTTTTGTCTAACAACACCGAATGCTAACTTAGTATCAAATGATGTTATATTTAAATTTGCTGTTTGCAAGAGTCTCTCATTATCTGGATTGACTACCATAACAGTTTCCAAAGATCTTATCATATTATATTGCGATAGTTCTTCGTTCCAGCTCCAACCGACCACATTCATTTTCCTGCCCCCATTCGTACCAACTTTGCACAAAAGTATTGGTGAAAGTTGGGAGGAAAAGACAAATGGTTGTTCTACTTCAACAATTCCAATAAAGCCAAGATGTCCCAGAGGCACATGATGTTTCCTTACAACTGGTTGACTTCCTCTAGGCAGAGGTATCGTCAACTCATGATCATTGGCAAACACGGTGACATCATTTGCATTCTCTATCGGGTGCAAATCACCAGTAATTACATGCTTTAAAGTAAGTAATGCACCTGCAGCGAAATATTCGTCTCCATGAAATACTGCCACCAAATAACTTGCTTGATTTCGACGGACCCAGTTATACCAACATTGGCCATTTAACATTGCCAACACAACAGAGGGAAGCATTAATAAAACAGAAAAAATTATATGCGCGTTCATTTTCTTTATTAACTTCAGTACTTATGAAGTATTAGTAGGAAATTTTCCCCTTTTTATACTAAAATCTAGCAAAGGTATTGCAGCAAATGTGTAAAATTTAATTATTTAGGAACAACTGAACAAACATATAATTAAGATCACATGATTAAGCTCGAATAAACTGCGAACACATGTATATATATAATTGCAGAGAGCTGAACAAAAAACCAGTAAACCCGCGTCTGATTTCGGTCGTACCGAAGGCTTCATACCATTTGTGTTTTTATTAGGTACCTTTATGATCATATCATCATATATATCTCTATATATTAGAGATGAGCGAAACTGCGATTTTTCGATATCTGTGATTTCGGTGATTGCTATTTTTAAATCACTGTGATTTTAAACTGCTATTGCGATTGCATGGACTGGTATAAAATCATCAGTTACCCGTAGAGATTAATTTTGCGTTTTCTGAGCGATATAACCTGTCTTTATTTTATGTTAACAAAATGATAGCAATAACAACGTATTCCGCAATAATATCGCTGTTTGTAAATATTTTTCAAAGACAAATTGTAAATTCAATAATTTTTATTTCTTATATTTCTATATATGTACGTATGTGGTCTGCTCAAAAGTGTAAACAAAAAGAAATTTATAATGCTTTTGCGATTCACATAGGTGAACTGCTTACTTGCTACATCGATAGCAGTTGCCAATAAGTAGTGAACTGCTATTTTGAAAAATATATATATTACGCTAAGCGATTTTTTGTAAACACCATAACTTTTACACCGTTATACCGATTTTCGAGAATATGGTGTCAAATGAAAGGGCTTGACCTGTAGATGTGCAGGATTTTTTTGAAAAAGGTTGCCAGTTGTTCGAAAATTTAATTTTCCTGTATAGTTTGTTTGATTTTAAAATTTTTGGTACCATATGAAAAGGCTTGACCTGATATTGAGTAATTTAATAAAAATTTTACAAAAAGGGTTGCCATCTGTTCAAGTTTTACGGTATAGTTTGTTTGATTTTTAAATTTGAAGTGTCATATGAAAGGAACCTGCGTGAGAATAAGTAATTTATTATACTTTTTATAAAGAGGGATGCTACCTGTTCACAATTTAATTTTTATCATAATTTTTTCAAAGAATAAATTTTTCGAGAAGGTTGCTTTTTAAATTTAAAGTGTCATATGAAATGGCTTTTCCGGGCATATGAAAATGCTTGCCCTGAAAATGAGTAATTTATTAAGATTTTTACAAAACGATTTGCCACCTGTTCAAAAATTTATTTTTACGCTACAGTTTATCCGGTTCTCAAATTTTAAGAGTCATGAAAGGTCTTGCCCTGTAATAAAAAGAAAGGGGAGGGGAAAATTAAAGGAACGGAAATGGCGAATGAAAGGAAGCTAAAGAGGGAAGAGTACGGAAAATAAAATGGATAAAGGGAAGAGGAAGCGCAAATAAAACGGAAAGGGGAAAAGAAAGAGAAGTACGACAAATGACCTTTTGGAGGTAGCTATATGGATAAAATATTGTAGAAAATTATTCGCATTAAAACTTCACTATGGGACTCCTCGGACAAAATCTTTGTATACAAAATCTAAGTCGACGGAAAATAAAAATAAACTAGTAATTATGTATATGCTTAATTCTATATTTTATTAATAAGAATCTATGGGTTTAAAGTCGATATATATTCTGCCATTTTTAAGGTTAAGTCAAATTTAAAATGGCAATCAAAAAAATTGTTAAAGTTAGCAATAAGTTGTCTTCCACCCCCAAATTGTCTCACAATGCAATTGAAAGCCACATCATCGCGTGACCGGCTTTAATAGTTTTACTTAATTCCACTCTTCCAGCTCATTCCGGCAAAAAGTAATCCTCATATGGAATATCCTTGAAGAATATCGACAGCAGTTCTAGCGACTTATGTGCCAATGCTTCGTTAATTTTTGGCGTTAACTCATCGCTTAGAACACGCCAATTCTCATTCATCACCTGCAAAATGCTCGCCGAAAGAACTTTGTCACCATTGAAGAGATTCGTCATATCAGTTTTAACGCTGTGGAAAGTTAGAGAAAGAGAACGAGATGGTTAAAGAGAGCAAAGGCTATAAAGTTAGAGACAGACAACTACACTGAAAAAACAACTTACTCAGATTATGGAAATGTGGGAATGATTCGGCGCTAAAGACATATTTCCATATTTTGATGTACGATTTTCTTCAAATCAAGGAATAAAAACCACGTTTTAAAGAAAATTGTACATCAAAATATGGAAATATGTCTTTAGCGCCGAATCATTCCCATTTTTCCATAATCTGAGTAATTTTTTTTTTTGAGTGCAGTTTGTAAGATTATCATTGTTCATAGACTAGTCACTAAATAAATAAATATCTAAATAAAAACACATAAATAATTTTAATGCACTTTTATGCTCACTTGTCCACATGGCTTTCAATTTTCAAATCATCAGCCATTAAATAATGCTTGCCATCACGCTGCTGCGATTTGAGTGTGGTCGTAGAACGTGTTCGCACATTATCCAACACCAGCGTTGCTTCGCCCTCGCCCTTGACGGGCAGCACTAGAATATTGCCATCAATTTTATAATGCCCTTTAATTGTTATGCGCGAATTTGTGTTTAATGTGACAATTTTCATTGGTTTGGTGAGATCTTTGGTTAAGCCTCTGGCAAGGAAATATAAAATTGAATTTAATGAAAACAAGTAAGGAAGCCTAAGTTCGAGTGGTATCGAACATTAGATACTCAGCTGTATGCTTTCATTGTTTGTTTGCGTTTGATGAAAACACGGTGTATTTTATATAAAGCGAGTGCCGCATGAAGTGGGCGTAGCCCATTTTCAACATTTTTATCAGTCATCCAACTAAGCATATGAATATTATTCTTTGTGCAAAATTTCATTCCTTTTTGACTTCTAGTTACAAAGATGTCACGTTACAAATTCCCAAAGGGTGTTCCAGAAATATCTTTGTTAAAAAGTAGGCGTGGTCATAAACCGATTTCAATACATTTTTGCGTGTCTATTAACATATGTTATAAAAGTACATAAACCAAGTTTCGTCATAATATCTCAGTTATTTGTCGAGTAATAGGCTCGTAGATTTCTTTGTATAAAAAGAGGCGGTGCCACGCCCATTTTATAAACTTTTTTTTATTTTTTGTTTCCGGTCTATTGTAGAACTCATGTCACAAAATTTCAATGAATTATCTTTATATTTCACAGAGATATCGCTAAAAATGGTTTTATTAGGTCACTTTATAATACCCATATATAAAAGTGGGCGTGGCCGTCAACCGATTTTGATAATTTTTCGTCAAAACATTTGTCTAAGTAAGCAAATTACGCATACCAAATGTCATTGATATATCTTGAACAATTTCTGAGTTATGACATATAAAACTTTCAATGTTTGACCCTTAATAAGTGGGCGTGGCACCGCCCATTTTCCAAAACTTCATCAAATTTCTTCATAAGGGCCTGAGCTCAATACGTGGGTAAAATTTTATCACTCTAGCTGTATTAGTGGCTGAGATACCAAATTTCCGATTTTTTCTATATAGGAAAAGTGGGCGTGGTCATGGTCCGATTTCCCCCAGTTTCAATACCAACCGTCCCAGTCTCGATACCAACTTGCATTTCAAATTTCATCAAAATATCTCAATTTTTACGCGAGTTATCGTGCGTACGGACGGACGGACGGACGGACATGGCTCAATTGATTTCTCTTTTCACCCTGATCATGTTTATATATCTAAGTCCATATCTATCTCGATTATTTCATTATGTTACAATCCACCGTTATGAAATCAAAATTATAATACTCTGTGTACTAGTACAGCTGAGTATAAAAAAATGAAACAGAAATTTCGAAAAGGGCACATCTCTGAACATTGAAACTTTACAGAAAATGAAAAAAAAGAACTTAGGGCCGATTTCATAATCAAATTAAAAGTTCCTTTAAATTCTAAAGGAGACTTTAATTTGCTGATCGATTTCATAAAGTATTTTTGAAGATAAAAGTTCCTTTAAAGTTAAATACCCAAAAACGGGCATTTAAGTTATTTAAATGTTCCTTTTGCCAGAAAAAATTTCATTTCTGCAGTCTGTCAAAATCAAATATCAAAAATTTATTAAAATTTTTGAACCGATTTTGTTTGTTGTTTTGTTTGTTGAGTCCTATAATGCAATATTCATCTCTTCCTCTTTTGTGAGGTTGGATGACCGCTTCCTATTTTTTCTGCACTGGGTTTCCAAATTATGCTTCTTTGTTCTTTTTATTTTTTCAAAAAAAAAATTTGTTTTACATATTTTCAGAAAAAAAACCAAATGTCAAATTTCAATAAATTTATATTTATTTTTAAATTTATGAAAATCATTTGACGTTAAAGGAGCCTTTTAATTTTATATGATTATGAAATCACTCCCACTTTAAAGAACATTTAAATGACTCTTTAACTAAAAGGCTCCTTTAACAAAAGGAGCTTTAAGAATTTCATTATGAAATCGGCCCTTATTATTTTCTAAATAAATAATTCGATGTTGATTTAATTAATCCAAATTCCTAAAAAATTTGATACATATGTATGTGCCCTTTTCAAAATTGCTGATTCAATTATAAAAACATTTTATATTTTTTAAACTTACTTAATCGATTTCACAGTCTGCTTTGTGTAATTATGCAACTCTACATTCGTCATAACCAAAGCAACATTTAACGCCATATTATTGTCGCCCAGCATTTCGATTTTGTCTATACGCAACGGCTCCAAGGAAGGTATACCCTTTTCGGGTATGCCCGTGGCGGCCTTTTTCAACAATTTATGCGCCTGCGCGATTAGACATTTTTCATCACCAAAGTGGCATTTTGTTATGGGAGCGGCTGTACATAAAAGAGTAGTGATAGAAGTGTTCAGAATATCGGAAGTTTAGAGATCAGGGATTGCAGGTGGAAGGTTTAATGTCCTACATGACTGTCAGAAGCGATTAGAGCAACATCAGCTGAAGGTACAGCAGTCTCGCGGTTCTTATCTCACGATCACATTACTATTGATGGCAATGAGAAGACAGACGAATTGGCCGTTGTGTCATTTGAATTGTCATAAGCAACTATGATAAACTGCACGCTAATAGAAATAAAAATCAACATACATAAACAGTACAAGAAACTGTTCACTGTTCTGTAGAAATCTTAGACAATATGTAAGATCATGAAGCGCACATGATACCTGAAGTACTTCTATTATAAAAAAAACCAATGAAGCCTCTAAGTAGATTGAGAAAACAAATCTTTGGATGCTCTTTCGGTGGATGGAAATAATCAGCAGTGCAATCACACTTAGTAGATATATTTATTGAGAGAACCAACAACTATTTTGAAGCAGACAATAAATCTTAGAATCAAAAATATTACAGAAAACTACTCATACTCCAAAGGGTAATATGTGGTGGAACCAAAAAAAAAGTTCACATACTTACTATGAGTCTACGTTTTTCGGATATAACGCTTAAATTTTTGAAGCTAAAATTCAGAAATTTTGGATTTCATTCGATTTTAATTCTGATTTAATATCTCATTCGCTTTGAATTCTGATTTCATATCTCATTCGATTTTAATTCTGAATTAAAATCTCATTCGATTTTAATTCGGATTTCATATCTCATCCAATTTTAATTTTGATTTCATATCTCATTCGATTTTAATTCTGATTTAATATCTCATCCGATTTTAATTCTGATTTCATATCTCAACCGATTTTAATTCTGATTTAATATCTCATTCGATTTTAATTCTGATTTTAATTCTGATTTAATAATATTAATTCTGCTATTCGATTTTAATTCTGATTTAATATCTGTCATTCAATTTTAATTCTGATTTTAATTCTGATTTAATAATTTTAATTCTGATATTCGATTTTAATTCTGATTTAATATCTCATCCCATTTGAATTCTGATTTCATATCTCATTCGATTTTAATTCTGATTTAATATCTCATCCCATTTGAATTCTGATTTCATATCTCAACCAATTTTAATTCTGATTTCATATCTCATTCGATGTTAATTCTGATTTGATATCTCATCCGATTGAAATTTACAATTGATATTCAGAAAAATACAATTGATATTCAGAAATTCCATTTGATATTCAGAAAGTTGCAGTTAATATTCAGAAAATTACAAATGATATTCAGAAAGTTACACTTGATATTCAGAAAGTTACAATTCATATTCAGAATGTTTATTTCATATTCAGAAAGTTAAAATTGATATTCAGAAAATTCAAATTCATATTCAGAAAATTACAATTGATATTCAGAAAATTACAATTGATATTCAGAAAATTAAAATTGATATTCAGAAAATTACAATTGATATTCAGAAAATTTCACTGTACGAGTGTAAATTTTATATTGTATACATATGTATGTGCTGCTCATGGCAATTCCCAAGCTCTGCGCAATATGCAAAGCTTCAATTGATGGTAAGTATTTCAACTTGAGCAAGGTTTTCAGAACCTTTTTTAACAATTCATTTTTTTTTTCCAGACACCGAAGATATTGAAAGGAGCACTTACAAGTAGAGCTGCAAAACTATCGATGGCACTATCGATAGTATCGATAGTTTTTTTTTTCGTGTCACTATCGATAGTTTTTTCCACTATCGATGGTTATCCCTATTCATTCTTGTAGTTGTGTCCATTGTCAAAATATACAAGTCCCACAGCTCATCGAAAATCGATAAAAAAAAAAAGACGATATGTTATCGGCAAATGTCAAAATCGGGGACAGATTGGTATGGCGGCCGGATGTGGTTGTTGTAAGAAATAGCACCATAATGACATGGTCGTAGCAATCAAGACAGAAACGCAATTCCGGAATTGGGAATTGAAAAAACCAATTCATAATTCCGAAAAGAAATTAAGGCTGAGTTCCTAAAACGCGATTCCCGGAGAGAGCGTAAACGCCAGCTATTCCATGAATAACATGTGCAAGAATGTAAAATCAACAACCTACAAAACAGAAAGAAGAAGAGCAACTTATATTGCATTCACGATCGTCATTGGACCATAACAAGAACTTCAAAATCAGCTGAGCACAGCTGTTCGACCTGTTTGACACACATCTCAGAGTCAAGTCACTGTTCTCCATACACAATGGTTTTGTCCCAAGAGAAGAATACTAAGGTTGTTCACTGTGTCTAATCTTTTTGCCGAGATATCGTGATATCTTGAGAAATTTGCCACACAGAGAGAGCGCACCTTTAAGAAAATAAAATTCTAACTGACTTAATTGTGAACTAGCATGTTAGTCATATTCTTTCCACTCTTTATACGACTGTTGTCGCTTTGCTTTGCTTGCTTCAATTTCGAATTAATTAATTTTTTATCTGAATAAAATAAACTACTTAAAAAAAGAGCTAGAAACATAAATTCATACCCACTTCTCATAGAAGACTATTGTGAATGTAATAACATGGTTGCATTTCCCGTGATATTTTTCTCATGATATCAAATATCACGGGTTGGGGTATGAGAAATTTGCCGAACCTCCAAATTTGACAAGACGTATATTTTGTTGTTGTGCTCGGCAAATTTATCAAACTTATGTCATCTCGGCAAATTTGCCAGGCCAAAATCACACAGAGAGAACAACCTTACTGAATGTTAGGGAGGAGTTGGATTTCGATATCAAATTGGTCAAATTAATACCCCAGCGGATTAGGGGGTTTAGAATATACCCGTGGTAAGGAATGTCTGTCGTAAGAGGCGACTCAAATCCACGCTTTTAACGATATACAACTTGTAATAATTGAACCACACCTCGCTAAATGACATCTGGTCAATGTCAAAATTTTGTTTCACATGAAAGAAATCGCTAAAAATAATGTTTTTATCAGGTATCCTTGATATTACGTTAACAATTAAACGAGCTCATTTTTAAAAAATAAAACTTTTCTGATTTTTACAAGTTTTTGTAAAAAACTTAATTTGAAAATCAAAACTTTTTCAAAAATCGCAAAAAATTAAAAATTTTGACATTGACCAGATGTCATTTAGCGAGGTGTGGTTCAATTACTCCAAGTTGTATATTGTTAGAAGCGTAACTCCAGCGAACATAATTTTTGAATAAAGTGATAATAAAAAACACAAAATTACCGTTATCTCAAAAACGTAACCATACAAAAAATTAAAAAAAAAAAAACAAGTAAGAGCGCGGCTGTCTTCGGCCGTACCGAAGACTTCATACCTTTCATGAATGGGGAAATGAAAAGTTGCATAGTCTGAAATTGTTTAATTTATACTTTCACCTCTGTGAGTTATTTATGCAAAGATTCACCAGAAAAAAAGTTTCATGATTTAAATGGAGAATTTATACCCCAAAATGTCCATATCTGAACAATTGGTTGTATGGGAGCTATATATTATATTGGTCCGATCTTGAAAATTTTCGGTAACATTATTTAGGTTCATATGAGTACAAATACTACAAATTTTCATGTCCTTAGCTCTTTAAATGGAGAAATTATACCCCGAAGTGTCTATATCTGAACAATCGGTTGTATGGCAGCTATATGTTATAATGGCCCGATCTTGACAAATTTCGGTGACATTATTTAGGTCCGTATGTGTACAAATACCTCAAAGTTTCATTCCCTCAGCTGTTTAAATGGATAAGTTATACCCCAAATTGTCCATATCTGAACAATCGGTTGTATGGCAGCTATATGTTATAGTGGTCCTATTCGGCCGATTCCGACAAATGATCAGCTTCTCCTAAATACAAAATCACATTCCGAATTTCAAGCAGATATCTCAAAAACTGAGGGACTAGTTTGCGATCAAACAGACAGACAGACAGACAGACAGACAGACGGACATGGCTTAATCGACACAGCTTCTGATCCTGATCATATTGGTATATATTTTGGTAGGTCAGCCACGCCTCCTTCTGGTACTTTCACCATTCGTGTTTCTGCACAAAGTTATAATACCATTTCATTCCCATGAAAGGTATAAAAAAAGCAGGCCCATACCCATCCTCCCCCATAACTGAAATTCTTCGTCTTTTTTTTGTTTTTTGATTTATTTAAAGCATAGTGTATTTTACATTAATGAAATGTATAAACAATGTGCCTTATGTACTAGTCAGCGCCAAAGATGCTAAAAAAACAAATGTACTACTTCTAGTTTTATTACTATAGCATTTTCAAGTCAAATGAAACCTTTTTCAAATCAAGTGCAAATTTTAAATTGAAAAAGGTTTAATTTAACAAGAAAATGCTATATATATATAAGTGAAGTATTTAATTCCTATTTGTTGTTCTTTTGTTAATTAATTAATGTTATGCGTTAAAAAAAATTAAAGACTTTGAAAAGGAAAATGTAAACAAAACCAACCCTCTTTTTAAGGTTTAATTTAACCAGAAAATGCTATATACATACACAGAGAAAAAAGTACAATGGTTTTTTCAACCAACTTCTTGGTTAATGTTTTATTGGTTGATTTATTCATTTCAAAAGGAAAAAATGTAATATGTACATTTTCATTGTACCATTAACCAATATTTTGGTAACAATCAATATCAAACAGAAAGTTGGTTTCCCCAACGTGTATATTTGTTATATTAACGAAAATATTGGTTAATTCATATCTAAAAAAAAAAAATTAAAGCGTGAATAACGGGTATTCATGAACATTCATGTGTAAACAGTTTCGAAATCGGATATTTATTCCCTTTTCCTTATTCCTTTTTTCCTGGTTTTCTATGGATTAAAAGAAAATTATCGTTTTTTAATTTTTTTTTGTCATTGTGACTGCTACTATTTTGTTGTTTTTGTTTGTTCTGGTTTTTGGTTTTTGACTTTTGATTTTTTATTTTGTTTTGTTTTGTATTGCTCAGAAACATGGAAGATCATCCGAGTCCACGTTTGACCCATATCTGGAGACCCGGCCTAGGAATCATAAAGAGTAGAGCTCCGTGTAGAAGTCCTGCTCAACACTTTTCATTTGATACCAATATTGCTCAGAAACATTCCGGGTTAATCCGGGGTCACATTTTGACCCATATTTGGGGACCCGACCTAGGACTCATAATGAATAGAGCTCTATGTGAAAGCCCTGCCCATCATCTTTCATTTAATACAAATATTGCTCAGAAACATTCAAGGATCATCCGGGTCCTCCTTTTGACCCATATCTTGAGATCCGGCCTAGGGGTCACAATAAAAAGAGCTTCATATCGAAGTCCTGCTCAAAACCTTGCGTTTGATACCAATATTGCACAGAAAATTAGATAGGTAGATGTAGGTGTGCATATCCATACATTTGCATACATGTTCAAACAGGTTGGTCCATTTTATTTTGCCTATTTGTCGCATTGTTGCAGAAAACAACAACAACAACTTCACTTGGCTTCGTTGCTGTTGTTGTTGATATTTGCATTTGCACGGCTATACATGCAAGCATTTGTAAGTACATGTCTATCTACCTACCTACCACTGACAGTGCCAAGCGATTCACACGGACGCAGCAGCGCACAAACACAAAGGTCATTTACGGTTTACGCATTTACGCGTAAACTTTACCTGTTTTTTGAAATTACTCGTAGCTACAGCAAAGATGTTTACACATCAAAAAGTAAAAATATTTACGAAGCTTTATGGCTTCAGCTCTGTTGTTACCATCGCCTTCAACACCGCTTGTGCTTGACGAAGTTGAATGGCTGGACCCGAATTGCAGAGAGTGAGTATTTGGAATTTTCTTTGTTATTCAGTTAACATATTAACACTCTCTTATGGATCATACATAGCAGTGCTGCTACTGGCATAATAAAAATAGGTAAAAAAACTTTTTAAGTTAAACGGTTTTATGTTATACAAACATTGCAATGTTTAAGATAAATGTACTAAAACCAAAAAATAATAAAATAGATACAGTCGTGGGAATTATAAACATTTGCATAGACTAGACTAAAATAAAACCGTGGGGCACGTCAATTGTCTACAATCGTTGATTAAAATGTTTGTTTTGTAATGTTACACTATAATTAGGCAGTTGTTCAACCGACAACGATGGACATGTGATAAGTAGGGCTAGAATGTGGAAAAAAGCTAGCAAGCTCGATTATAAGCGAGTTTTAGGGTTTCATAGTGGTGAGCGAGTAGTACTTTTATCATATGTTTTGTCGATTAAAGACAAACTACGAGCAGTGAAACGATTCCTCGTGTGAATGTCCAACGATAAACTAGTTGAAACATCTCTTTTATTAACATGGAGTGTATAACTATTGGAATTTCCATGAGCAAGAAAATAGTAAGTAATTTCCTCACCGTCTGCGGGCCAGCTGCCTAACGACGAATTAAACGATTCTTCTATCGCACATTAAGTCGATAATTTGTAGACAATTGACGTGCCCCCCGGTTTTATTTTAGTCTAGTCTATGCAAATGTTTATAATTCCCACGACTGTATCTATTTTATTATTTTTTGGTTTTTAGTACATTTATCTTAAACATTGCAATGTATGTATAACATAAAACCGTTTAACTTAAAAAGTTTTTTTACCTATTTTTATTTTCTAGTTTTTAGTTTTTATTTTTTTACCTATTTTTATTTAAATAGAGCGACTCACGCGCCACCTAGCGGCTCCAATTTTTTTTTAAACATTTGTAAATTATTTAAGTAATGCACATGCTAAATATCAGCCAAATCGGTCCATAATTAGGATTTTCAGTTTTAATTACCCCGATCTCAGCTCCACCTAGCGGAATTTTTTTTAAGAAAATATTTCTTTTCAAGGTAGTTCCGAATTTCAGCCAAATCGGACCATAAATGCGATTTTTGTAAATATAGCGACCCACGCGCCACCTATCGGAAGTTTTTTTTAGGAAAATATTTCCTTTCAAGGTAGTAATACATGTTCCGAATTTCAGCCAAATCGGACCATAAATGCGATTTTTGTAAATATAGCGACCCACGCGCCACCTAGCGGAATTTTTTTTAAAGAAAATATTTCTTTTCAAGGTAGTAATACATGTTCCGAATTTCAGCCAAATCGGACCATAAATGCGATTTTTGTAAATATAGCGACCCACGCGCCACCTAGCGGATTTTTTTTTAAAGAAAATATTTCTTTTCAAGGTAGTAATACATGTTCCGAATTTCAGCCAAATCAGACCATAAATGCGATTTTTGTAAATATAGCGACCCACGCGCCACCTATCGGAATTTTTTTTTTTTTCATAATATTGCATTGTCATCGGGGTTATGCATGCGTACAAAATTTCAGATTAATCGGTTGACAGGAAGAGGGTGAAATTTGAATTACTAAATTTGACCCAAGAATAAATAATGTTACGTATTTGTCGATAGCTCGATTATTTCTATAGGGTTCGTATCGCTGAATTGTTAAATAAAAGTCTTTATTTACTTCTTAATTCACACTGCTTTATTTCACGACTAAAAAGTCTACACTTGTTTTACTTGACTTGATGTTAACACTTCTACGGTTAAATTACGACTGACTCTGGAGCGCCTGCTCGCCGCCTTATATAGTCTGTCAAACGCAATCTGGAAAATTCTGGCAACACTGGAAATTATCTGGTATCTTCTTCTAGTTCTGGCACTTTCCCTAGAGATGTGTTCAATCATTTTAGTGATGTAAGTGGAGAACCGATTATATTCGCCACACTGCCCTCCACCTAAGTCTGATCGTCCCGATCTGACACATTACTTGTCCCAAATGCTGCTAGCCTTTCCAGATGAACCCCTTTCATTTTATTCCTTGGTCTTCCAATCGTTTGTATGCGATACACAACATCGTTGAGCCGTTTAATCACTTTGTAGGGCCCTTCCCAAGTACACTGCAATTTCGGGGACAAACCTTTCTTTCGCTGCGGGTTGTATAGCAAAACTAGATCTTCCTCAACAAAACCTTCTGAGTTCATTGCCTTGTCGTATCTGGCCTTCATCTTGTCACTCATGATCTTTGTTCGCTGTCTTACAAGTTCATGTATTTCTCTCATTTCCTCTTCCAGAACGTTGTTAGATTGTCTGGCATTTATTCCCGCATCAGCACTTATCCCAAATTTCAAGTCAGCTGGCAGTCGAAGATCACTACCAAAGATTACTTTTGCAGGAGTCTGACCTGTTGTATCGTGTACGGCCGATCGATATGCCATCAGGAACAGAGGAATATGAGTGTCCCAATCTCTCTGGAACTTGTCCACCACTTTTCGTAAATGTTCCTCTAATGTTCTGTTAAATCTTTCTACCATGCCGTCTGATTGTGGATGCAACGCAGTTGTTCGGGTTTTCCTAATACCCAGTGTTTTGCACAGCTCCTGAAACACAACTGATTCGAAGTTCCTTCCTTGGTCAGAATGTAGCTCTATAGGTGCACCATATCTCGCCACCCAATTGTTGGTGAATACTTCGGCTATAGTTTCTGCTTCTTGATTTGGAATCGGGTACACCTCCGGCCATTTGCTGAAGTAATCCATGACTACCAGTACATATTTGTTTCCAAGTTTGCTAGTAGGAAATGGCCCAGCTACATCCATGGCAATTCTCTCAAATGGTGCTCCTGAGTTGTATTGTTTCATCAGCCCATGACTCCTGGATTTGGGACCCTTAGCCTTTATGCACACGTCGCAGTTCGCAATCCACTCAACAACTGTCTGACGGCAGCCGACCCAATAAAACCTCTTCTTGATTTTCTCTACCGTCTTTGTTACTCCAAGATGACCTCCACTTGGACCATTGTGTAGTTCATTTAACACATCCGGTATTCTTTTCCTTGGAACAACTATCAATGTTTTAGAACTTTGACCATCTTCACTCTCCCAAACACGATGTAGGCAACCATTTACCAATTGCAAACTATTCCACTGTGCCCAATATGATTTGGCAACAGGACTTTCTGCTGACATCTCTTCTTTTGATGGTCGTTCGTTTTGCTCCAAACCAATCATTACACGTGCCAGATCTGGATCTTCTATCTGACACTTCCTTAATTGTTCCGCATTCCATTCGTCTGTAGATGTTATTGTCATTAGCCGAACATCTATGATGTCTTCCTTCTCCTCAGCTTTAGAGCAATGCTTGCACTCAAGATTACATGGTCGCCGCGACATTGCATCAGCATTTCCATGGGTACTGCCTTTGCGATGGTCTATAGAAAAGTCATAATTTTGTAGTCGCTCAATCCACCTTGCTAACTGACCCTCCGGATTTCGGAATTTCAAAAGCCATTTTAACGCTGCATGATCAGTCCTGACGTGGAATCGTTGACCATAGAGGTACTTATAGAAGTGTTTGATGCATTCTACCAATGCCAATAGTTCTCTTCGTGTTACACAGTAATTTCTTTCCGGTTTCCCAATTGATCGGCTGTAGTATGCGATAACCTTCTCCTGTCCGTCGATTTCCTGTGACAAAACACCTCCTATAGCATAACCACTCGCATCAGTATCCAAAATAAACCTCGCTCCTGGAACCGGGTATGCTAGCATTGGAGCAGTACAAAGCCGATCTTTTAACGTTTGGAAAGCCATTTCTTGTTCCTTCCTCCACTCAAAAGTCTTATTTTTCCTCATAAGCTCCGTGAGACTATTTGCTACGCTGGCAAAATTTGGTACAAATTGGCGATAGTATGTGCACAGCCCAAGAAAGCTTCGCAATTCATGTAGATTCCGAGGTCTTGGCCAATCTTTTACTGCTTCTATTTTTTCGTTATCAGCGCAGATGCCCTTTGTAGTCACTTTATGTCCCAAGTATTTTACTTCTTTCTTGAATAATGCACATTTCTTAGGACTTAACTTGAGACCAGCGCCAGCTATTCTTCGGAAAACTTCCTCCAAATTTTTGAGATGTTCATCAAAGCCTTTTCCCAATACAATGATATCGTCCAGGTACACAAGACATGTTTTCCAGTGCAATCCTTTCAGTACCTGATCCATAAGTCTCTCAAAGGTAGCTGGAGCATTACATAATCCAAATGGCATCACCGTAAATTGCCAAAGACCATCGCCAACACTGAAGGCTGTTTTCTCCTTGTCTTCCTCTTTTACTTCGACTTGCCAATAGCCGCTTTTCAAGTCCAGTGTTGAAAACCATTCCGTTCCAGATAGCGAGTCCAGAGTGTCGTCAATTCTTGGCAATGGGTAACTATCCTTTTTCGTTACATCATTCAGTTTCCGGTAGTCAACGCAGAATCTCATCTTGCCATCTTTCTTTTTAACAAGTACTACCGGAGAACTCCATGGACTGACTGATGGTTCAATTACCCCACTGTCGCTCATTTCTTGTATAATCTGGCTCACCATTTGACGTTTCGCTAATGGAACGCTGCGAGGAGCCTGACGGATTGGCCTTGCATCACCGGTGTCAATGTGATGCTTCACAATATTTGTCCTGCCTGGTTTTGTACCATCCTTATCAAATATGCTAGAATACTTGGAAAGTAATTCTTTCGCCTTTCTTTTGTGATTCTCCTGCAGTTCTTCTGTCCAAGCATTTATTTCATCTGAAAGATCTGTATTGCTAGTAGAAACTTCTCCTTGGGATTGTTCGCAATTCATGATGATGTCAACCTCTTCGCATTTTCCCAATATAGCACCTTTGGAGAGTTTGATTGGTGACTTGAACTCATTAAGTACTCTTACTGGTATTCGTCCATCTTCTTTTGTCATAGCCAGGGTTTTTCCAACAAGTACATCGGATTTAGTTTCTGTTTCTGCTTCGACAACCCACAATTTGTTTGTCCCACAATCTCCATCAATCTTTGCCCAAATAATTGCCTCGGACTTTGGCGGTATCTGCTGATTCTCTTCCACGAGCACTTTCTTACTGCTGCATCTCTTATCGTAGCCAAAATTTAGCGGCACCTCCAAGTTTTTGTAACTCATAACCTTGTTTTTCATGTCAATCTTAATGCCTTGGTCGATTAGGAAGTCCACACCAATTATGACTTCATCAACAATTTCCGCCACTATGAAGGTGTGTAGTACGACAACATTTCCAATTACAACTTCGCATGTAACTTCCCCTAGGACTTGGGTATCCTCGCCTGTTGCCGTACGCAATTTTGCTCCATACAATGGCCTTATTTCCTTCTTTACCAAGTCAGATCGAATGATGGAATGAGATGCTCCCGTATCCACAGTCAACATTCGCTCCATTCCGTCCACCAAACCACCAATAGTAACATTACTCGTGCTTCTTCCCAACTGAGAGACAGAGATTATGGGGCATTCCATTGTGGGGACCAGCCCACGCCCCTTTTGGCTGGCCCGCTTTAGTTTAACGACTCAGTTGATTTGGGCGCTTGTTCATACCCATCAATATTCCGCTTGCGCCCATCGGCAGTGCTGAACTTACTGGAACTATTGCTGCAGTGGCGTGCTATATGTCCTATTTTTCCGCATCTGAAGCATTTCACAGCATTACTTTTCTTTTTCTGCATTTCATTCAACGCCTCCCATATTTTGCTTAGTAAGTCTGGCGTTTCCACTTCCACACGATGAGCCTTGTAAGTGGGCTTGCTTAATAGAGATGCCGTTTCCTGTGTCAAAGCATATGAGACCGTTTCAGCGAAAGTTCCTTTTGGGTTTGCATAGGTAGCCCGCTTCGTTTCAATATCTCGTATTCCATTGATGAAGCTTTGAATTTTCATTCTTTCGATGAATTCTTGAGGTGCTCCTGCGTTTGCCAAATGAGCTAGCCTCTCAATCTCAGAAGAAAATTCTTGTAACGTCTCATTTGGTTTCTGGAAGCGATTCTGCAACTCCATTTGATATATCTGCTTCCTGTGCTCGCTACCATAACGTCTTTCAATGGCACCCATAATTGCGTCATAGCTGTTCCTTTCGCCCTCGCTAACAGTCTGTAATATTTCTGCTGCAGGTCCTTTCAATGCTACGAACAGGGCAGCGACTTTGTCCTCCGCATTCCAATTATTTACAACTGCCGTTTTCTCAAATTGTAGCTTGAATACTTGAAATGGACCACTTCCATCAAACGACGGAGGTTTTATCTTCTGTGTAGCAGTTGAAGCGTCTGGACGACTTAGTTGAATATCCTGAAGACGGGCTTTCAATGCTTTTACATCGTCCTCTAATTTTTCTTGTCTTTCTTCAAGGACCTCCTTAACTTGTATAATTTTTGCATCCTGTGCCTTGAATTGTAAGGACATGCGTTCTTCTTGTGCCTCCAACTGAGCCGCAATGCCGGACACCTGTGATGAAAGTACTGACTGTTGCAATTCCATTTTTGACGTTATCTGTGCCTGTTGTTCTTCGATTTTTGTCGACATCTGTGCCTGTTGATCTTCCATTTTTGCCGATATCTGTGCCTGTTGTTCTTCGATTTTTGTCGACATCTGTGCCTGTTGATCTTCCATTTTTGCCGATATCTGTGCCTGTTGTTCTTCCATTTTTTTCGACATTTGTGTCAGCACAGCCAATATCGAGTTCATGTCTACGTTTGCTACTGACTGTGGAGCCTCTTCCTTCTGGGTTTCTTCCTTTTGCACCTCTTCCACATCATCGTTGAAATCAAACTCATCTACATTAATGTTATATGCTTCCATAGCTACTCTTAACCTTGCCTGTAGTTCAATTTTATTGCCGGTGGTACTCAGGTTTCTCTTTTCTAACTCCCTTTTAAGTTCTTGGATTTTCAGATCATTTAACTTTGCCATTATTCTTATTTCGTTATCCTTGTCTCGTTATCCTTGTTTCCTTATCCTTGATTCGTTATCCTTGATTCGTTATCCTTGCTTCGTTATCCTTGGTCCTGGAATTTATTTAACAATTCCAATTCTGACACCAATTGTTACGTATTTGTCGATAGCTCGATTATTTCTATAGGGTTCGTATCGCTGAATTGTTAAATAAAAGTCTTTATTTACTTCTTAATTCACACTGCTTTATTTCACGACTAAAAAGTCTACACTTGTTTTACTTGACTTGATGTTAACACTTCTACGGTTAAATTACGACTGACTCTGGAGCGCCTGCTCGCCGCCTTATATAGTCTGTCAAACGCAATCTGGAAAATTCTGGCAACACTGGAAATTATCTGGCATCTTCTTCTAGTTCTGGCACTTTCCCTAGAGATGTGTTCAATCATTTTAGTGATGTAAGTGGAGAACCGATTATATTCGCCACAATAATAAAAAATAAAACAAACGGGGTGAGCTAAATAAAACCGTTTAAAAAATATAACCAACAAATTGTTTAATAGTGACAAGAAATTGGTTGAAGATTTCAACGAACATTTTGTTATATCAACAAATATCATAGTTAATATAACCAAAAACACTGTCTAATATATCAACAATGGTAATGGTAATATTAAACAAAATTCACATTGATTCCATTTCAAGTGTGAAATTAGTACTATTAACCAACTTTTGGTTTGATTTTTCTCTCAGTGTAAGTGAAGTATCTAATTCTTATTTGATCTTTTATTTAATTATTGTTTTGGGTAAAAAATTAAAGACTTTTTGGAAAGAAAACTGTAAACAAAACCATCCCTCTTTTTATTGTAGTGAAATATTCATAAAAAACTATCGATAGTATCGATAGTTTTTTTTTCGACTATCGAAACTATCGAGTGGTCCGACTATCGTTGGTTTTGCAGCTCTACTTACAAGTCTTACTCTTTGATGGACAGGGAGCGCATTGTCAATGCCGCTAACAAAGGGGAGGATTGGCCAACCCTAGCCAAATCGCTGGGCATCGCCTACAAAACGGCCTACACTTGGGCTGTACGTGGAAGACTTGGGAAAACAAAGTGCCGGCGGTAAAAAGCTGCGAAAGCTCACAGCAGACCAGGTTGAACAGGTGCTAACCTGACTGGAAGGTAATTGTAGCCTTACCCTCCGCCAAATACTTAACATAATTTGTTTACATTTTCTACATATCGTCGTACCATACGAAAACTAACATATTTAAAATTTCTGGCGAAATCTATCAATAAAAAATTCTGTACGAAAAGTAGAACATTTGACTTTTGGCCGACGAAAAGTAATAAAATCGAGTTTTGGCTGACGAAAAGTAACAAGTTCGACTTTTGGCTGACGAAAAGTATCAGTAATTATATACTGTTTTTACATTAAAATTGTTGTTGTTTAAACGAACTTGATAGTTTTCGTCAGCCAAAAGTCGATTTTATTACTTTTCGTCGGCCAAAAGTTGAACTTTTTACTTTTCGTCAGCCACAAAAAATCTGATGTTAGTTTTCGTATGGTGCGACGATATATTGTTACTAAGTGAATATTTTGCGTTGTATGAAAAGAATTACAGTATTCGTTGCCGTGTTTATTTGTGGAAGGGTTTTTCATTTCTGAACATCAATTGTAATTTTCTGAATATAAATTTTAATTTTCTGAATATCAATTTCAATTTTCTGAATATCACGTGTACGCACTCTAAAGCAAAGAAAGTTCCACAAAGCAATCAGCTAGAAATAATAATGCAAGAAATGGAATGTATAAGAGGACAGAATAGAAAAGGGAGACGAAACAAAAACACAAACCATTCCACTTCCGGAATTTTTGTTTGACTGGATTTTGTTATCACTTTTTTATTTGCTGACAAAGCTAAGCCATTTTTTGTGTAGAAAATTCCTATGCATACATATATATTTGGCAATAAATAATACCTAAGCGTAAGAAAAGGATTACAAATATGTACTCGTGCATACACGTACTTATGTATGCAAGAACAAACAAAGGTAAGACCTTAGTATGCCATGTATTGCTTTGTGCGACAACAGCCAAAGTGTTGTTGTGCAAGCTTAGACAAACCTTTCTTCACACTCAATTGATTTACCTACATAAATATTTCCGTAAGCGATAAACAAACCGATAACTCAATCAGAAGTGATTAGCATTGTTATGCCTTTTGATAAAAGGATTGTGTGCTAAACCGAAATCAACAAAAACAAGTAAGGAAGCCTAAGTTCGAGTGGAATCGAACATTAGATACTCAGCTGTATGCTTTCATTGTTTGTTTGCGTTTGTTCGATATAGGGTGTATTTTAAATGACACGAGTGCTGCATAAACAGGGCGCAGCCACGCCCATTTTAAAAATTTGTATCAATCATCCAAATAAGCATATAAATATTATTGTTAGTGCAAAATGACTTTTAGTTACAAAGACTTCACGTTACAAATTCCAAAAGGGTGTTCCAGAAATCTCTTTGTTAAAAAGTAGGCGTGGTCATAAACCGATTTCAATAAATTTTTGCGTGTCTATTAACACATGTTATAAAAGTGTATAAACCAAGTTTCGTCATAATATCTCAGTTATTTGTCGAGTAATAGGCACGTAGATTCCTTTGTATAAAAAGAGGCGGTGCCACGCCCATTTTCCAAACTTTTTTTTATTTTTTGTTTCCGGTCTATTGTAGAACTCATGTCACAAAATTTCAGTGATAGATCTTTACATTTGACAGAGATATCGCTTAAAATGTTTTTATTAGGTCACTTTATAATACCCATATATAAAAGTGGGCGTGGTCGTCAACCGATTTTGGTAATCTTTCGTCCACACATTTGGCCAAGTAAATATATCACGCGTACCAAATTTCATCGATATATCTTTAACGGTTTCTGAGTTATAGCTTATAAAACTTTCAATATTTGCCCCTTAATAAGTGGGCGTGGCAACGCCCATTTTCCAAAATTTTTATATTTTTTGTTTTTGTGTCCCTAGTTGGACTCCTGCCACAAAATTTCAGTGATAGATCTTTATATTTGACAGAGATATCGCTTAAAATGTTTTTATTAGGCCCCTTTATAGTTCCCATATATAAAAGTGGGCGTGGCCGTCAACCGATTTTGATAATTTTTCGCCAAAACATTTGTCTAAGTAAGCACATTACGCGTACCAAATTTCATCGATATGTCTTCAACGGTTTCTGAGTTATGACATATAAAACTTTCAATGTTTGACCCTTAATAAGTGGGCGTGACACCGCCCATTTTCCAAAATATTTGTACTTTTTGTTTTATGTCCGTAGTTGGACTCCTGCCACAAAAATTCAGTGACAGATCTTTATATTTGACAGAGATATCGCTTAAAATGTTTTTATTAGGCCCCTTTATAGTTCCCATATATAAAAGTGGGCGTGGCCGTCAACCGATTTTGATAATTTTTCGCCAAAACATTTGTCTAAGTAAGCACATTATGCGTACCAAATTCCATCGATATATCTTCAACGGTTTCTGAGTTATGACATATAAAACTTTCAATGTTTGACCCTTAATAAGTGGGCGTGGCACCGCCCATTTTCCAAAACTTCATCAAATTTCTTCATAAGGGCCTGAGCTAAATACGTGGGTAAAATTTTGTCACTCTAGCTATATTAGTGGCTGAGATACCAGATTTCCGATTTTTTCTATATAGGAAAAGTGGGCGTGGTCATGGTCCGATTTCGCCCATTTTCAATACCAACCGTCCCAGTCTCGATACCAACTAGCATTCCAAATTTCATCAAAATATCTCAATTTTTGCGCGAGTTAGAGTGTTTACAGACGGACGGACGGACGGACGGACATGGCTCAATCGATTTCTCTTTTCACCCTGATCATTTTGATATATATAAGTCCATATCTATCTCGATTATTTCATTATGTTACAATCCACCGTTATGAAATCAAAATTATAATACTCTGTGTACTAGTACAGCTGAGTATAAAAATACTAAATCAGAACAGAGGCTTTTGTGTAAGATGGAGGGGGGTTTTCAATATCCAACGGAAAATTAAAAAAAATACTTAAAACTCGTCCAGACGATTTTTACTTAAATTTATGTTTGGGGAGTGGACCTACGTATACATACATTAAACAAAGGCACCTTTTAAATCTCAATTTATTGCATTTTCTCTGTATTTAAACTAAAACTAACAAGTAAGGAAGCCTAAGTTCGAGTAGAATCCAACATTAGATACTCAGCTGTATGCTTTCATTGTTTGTTTGCGTTTGATGGAAACACGGTGTACTTTATATAAAGCGAGTGCCGCATGAAGTGGGCGTACCAACGCCCATTTTCAAAATTTGAATCAATCATACAACTAAGCATATAAATATTGTTGATAGAGCAACCCTTTATGACTTCTAATTACAAAGATGTCTCGGTTTTCGAAAAATATCTCTGTTAAAAAGTAGGCGTGGTCATAAACCGATTTCGCTAAATTTTTGAGCATGTATTACCCCAAGTTATTAAAGTGTACAAACTGATTTTCGTCATAACATATCAATTATTTGTAGAGTTATGGGTTCCCAAATCTCGTAGATTCCGTTGTCTGAAAAGAGGCGGTGCCACGCCCATTTTCCAACATTTTTATATTTTTTGTTTTATGTCTATAGTTGGACTCATGACACAAAATTTCAATGAGCTATCTTTATATTTGAGAAAGATATAGCTTAAATTAGGCCCCTTGGTAGTTCCCATATATAAATTTGGGCGTGGTCGTCAACCGATTTCTTAAGTAAGTAAATTACGCGTACCAAATTTCATCGATATATCTGCTACGGTTTCTGAGTTATGCCTTATAAAACTTTCAATGTTTGGCCCTCAATAAGTGGGCGTTGCACCGCCCATTTTCCAAAATTTCATCAAATTTCTTCATAAGGGCCTGAGCTCAATACGTGGGTGAGATTTCATCGCTCCAGCTATGTATATTAGTGGCTGAGATACCAAATTTTCGATTTTTTCTATATAGGAAAAGTGGACGTGATCATGGTCCGATTTCGCCCATTTTCAATACAAACCGTCCCAGGCTCGATACCAACTTGCATTCCAAATTTCATCAAAATATCTCAATTTTTGCGCGAGTTAGAGTGTTTACAGTCGGACGGACGGACGGACATGGCTCAATCGATTTCTCTTTTCACCCTGATCATTTTGATATATATAAGTCTACATATATCTCGATTATTTCATTCTGTTACAATCCACCGTTATGTGATTAAAACTAAAATACTCTGTGTACTAGTACAAATATATAAACATAATCAGTAGTTGTTGACAAACATTGGCAATTTACATCCCCGAATATTCATAGATTTTACAACATGCATTTATACAAATATTTGTGCATGCACCATCTTTTATAAAATTATTTTTTTATGGTATTGTCAAATTTTGGGGGGGGGGGGGGGGTTAACCCCAAAACCCCCCCTTGTGTGCGCCAATGAAGATGAGTATCTAATGGGTATGTAAAGAGTATTGAATGGATTTGCATCTGAAAAAAATCTTTTTTTTTGTTTTTTTGAAAAAATATATCTCTTTTAAAAAACGTGCTTGTATTGAAAAAAAAAAAAAAATGGAAAATGGGAAGTTCAGTGAATAATATTTACAGATTATATGTATCTTAGGGCAGCCTATTTATACTGGAATCGCAATTTGGCGTTAGGTCGGTCGCGCGTTGATCGTACCTCAAAGCCACTTCACACTGACATTCGATATTATTTAGATGTTGGATTGTAAACATGTTCACTGCCACTAATATATTTTGTTGAATTTTTTCATTAATTTCATAATTAATTTAATGTCAAATGCCCGACTTAGTAGAGAAATGTTCAACTCAGGCGTTATGCAGGGTTGCAATGAACATACGATATTACAAAAATTTTACGATCAAACGCTTGAGGTCACAATGCATTTCCATACATTTCTAATCACTTGTCAGAAGCGCTATTGACCCAACGCCAAATAGCGATTCGGGCATTAATGTTATAAAGCTTTGATTTATGCCTCAAATCGTATCGCTTCAATGACAATTCTAATAACTGACAGTGAAATGAAAATCTTGCATATAAATAACTCTAATCAGCACCATCTATAGGCTGGTTTTTTTTATGAGGCTCTTAGAAAATTTGGCCACGTTTTATCCAATCGAATGGTGGCCTCACTCTTCCTTACCTACTCCCTGGCGTTTCTTTGCAACAATTTCTGCTAGTTTATTTTCTAATAGCTTTGTGGCTACCATTCATCCGAGCCTGCTTAAAGCTATGAGAAGTTCTCTCTTTCTTCTTTAACACATTCGCGCGATTCGTCAGCTATGAAAAGTTTGAGCCAAGAAAATTTGCATGCGATTTTACTTGTGCGGTTTTGTTTGTATGTATTTTACTTTTTTGTAGGTTTTGAAACAAGACTTCTTTGTTTCAGTTGCGTGCAATTCCATGCAAATTGAATAAGTAAAAAAAATTTTAAGTCAATCAGGCAACAGCTATTGAGAATCAAGGCAAACTCATGCATATGGTAATGGTAAGCGAACAGCTGACTTCTTCTTCTTCTCGTTTTTAACTCGCCGTGTACAGAAGAATGTCATACCTACAAATAAATATTTGACTTTGAGTTTGACATGTTGGCCCTCTAGCGTACTTAAAAATACTATTTCCTGACTATACTGTATTTCCTGACTGTATCAAAAGGGGTCAAAATAACCCTTTTGTAGGGGTGCTAGATTATTAAAATGTTCTAGAAAATTATTCGGCATAAAATTTCAGTAGGAGTCTCTTCAGAAAAAATCTTTGTAAAATGAACCTAAAAGACCACAGGAAGCGAAAAACTTATATTCCTCGGAATGTTAAATGTGTTTTATTGCCAGTTCTACTGAATCGATCAAAATACTTCTTTTGCAAAAGATTAATATTTTTTGGCGACGTTTAACATGCCGGCAAAAAAAAGTTATATTAAGGTAGTATAAACTAAGTACTGGATGAAAGTGACCGCAATGGCGCACATAGGGTTAATACAATTATAAAGTAGAAACCCTCCTCTCAACCCAAAGAGATTGGTGTATCAATCTTAGGGATCGGACCATAAATACCGAAGATATGAAAAAAATGAATTTTAGCGACATCTATAAGGCGTCCAAAAAAAAACTTTTTTCCCGAAATATTTTCGAAAAAGAAAACATATGGGGGGAGGGTGGGGTGGGACGTACGGCGAACATTTTTTTCGCGATACGCTCTAATATACATCACATACTGGATGAGGGAAAACTCATGGGAGATGTTGAAACTCAACAGATTCCTGTAAAATTACAAAGTGCTTTGTGAAAAAGCCTAACCGGGAGATAGCAAACTTCCTTCTGAAGCAGAGAAAGCAGGAGCTTCGAGCCCTTGTGATGGTGATTGCAGGCGAAAATCCATGGGAAGAGCACATCGGAGGCATCACCGGGAGCTCATTATGCCTATCTTGTCTGCAGGAGCACGACGACGGCACAGAGTATCTTCTCTGCACCTGTGCATTCTCGGTTTGGATGTATTGATAATGGCGCATGCACATTCTCTACCACTCGACAAACTTCTCAGATTTATTAAAGAATTTTGGAAGTTTGCAGAGCAACTCTGATTACACTATCTCATCATTTCCCAATATACTGAACCTTTCTAAAGACCTTAAATACAATGGGCAAATATGCCTGAGTGCTTGGGAAAGGCACAGCTTTTCCCGGCCTAACATAATTTCATTCCATTGCAATGTCTTGGAGCTTCAAATTATTCCTCAGATCAAAAGTGCTTTCTTCGGGAAGCTAAATTTTTTGATACTGACAAATCATTCGGAACTGGTTTACAGAGTAAACTACCAACGACGCCTATACTGAGAGGAATGTCTATGGAGAAAAAATACCCATATATTATTTAATTCTGTAATGTGGCTGCTGTGGTGCAGTGGGTAGAGTGCTCGCCTGCTATGCCAAAGGTCTCGGGCTCAAACCCCAGTATCTGTCATGAAAAAAAAGCTTCTCACAAAAAACGCATTCGCCATTCGGAGCCGGCATAAAATTGTAGGTCCACCCAATTAGTAGGAAAAACAAAAAGGAGCACACCTCGAATTGGAGAGAAGCTCGGCGATAAAACTCGTTAGAGTTATAATAGCGCCATTGTATTATCTTTATATATATTACGCTAAGCGATTTTTTGTACGCACCATAATTTTTACACCGTTATACCGATTTTGGAAAATGTGGTATCAAATGAAAGGGATTGCCCTGTAGATGTGCAGGAAGGTTTAATTTTTTGAGAAGGGTTGTCCTGTATAGGTTGCTTGATTTATAAATTTCAGGTACCATATGAAAGGGATTGAGCTGAAAATTAGTAATTTATTACAATTTTTACAACAAGGGTTGCCATCTGTTCAAAAATGTCCTTTTACGCTATAGTTTGTCCGGTTTTCAAATTTTATGTGTCATGAAGGTCTTTCCCTGCAATAAAAAGAAAGGGGAGGGGAAAATTAAAGGAAAGGAACGTGAAGGAAAGGAAGCTAAAGAGGGAAGAGTACGGAAAATAAAAAGGGTAAAGGGAAGAGGAAGCGCAAATAAAAGGGAAAGTGGAAGAGAAAGAGAAGTTCGACAAATGACCTTCTGGAGGTAGCTATATGGATAAAATATTGTAGAAAATTATTCGCATTAAAACTTCACTATGGAACTCCTCGGACAAAATATTTGTATACAAAATCTAGATCGACGGAAAATAAAAATAACCATATTTTGACCTCTCAACCAGGTATTTGGCATTTTGTATTTGCCTTACCATATGCGCGTGGAATTCACCACCACACAATTTTTTTCTCTCTCCTTTTACTACTAGAACACGATCACTACGCCTTTCAAAGAACGCTGTTCGTAAGCCTCAAAAGATTTTAGCCTAGGGAAAACTTTATCATTCGCATTCGCATGTACGAATATTCACCCCGATTCTAAACGAAAAATCCACAAGGATTTTTCCGCTTCTCCCTGTTCCCTTATTCTAAACACAAATTCCTTGTGGAATTTTTCGCTTCTCCCTTTCCGGCTATTCTAAATGATGTTCGAAAAAGTGAAAAGCGAACAAGGAAGAAAAGTAGGTATCATGAATGAAAATAAAAGCGAGAATTTATGCAATTATTTTGTGAGATTTTTCACAAGACAATTTTAAGTGAATGTTGAACAAAATGTGAGTGAATATAACTTTTGTTAATAAAAAAATACATAATTGAATTAATTATGTACTGGTTTGTTTGTTTTTATGACGGAAAGTATAAACAGCAAATAGATATTTTAGTAAGTTTATTGAAAGGGCAGCCGGATATTTCGCGGCTTTTAGGCTGTAGTATCCCTTCCGGTTGTAGTAAGGGTGCTTGTTTTGATATGGAGCGATGATACGGACATGTGTTCCATCAATACATTCAAGGACACTAGAGCTGTCGTAGTTTTAAAAACCGCACTTAAAAACTTTCTTTTTCGTCGCTGTTCATAGCTTTATGAATCCAAATCGGATACAACTCATTTTCAAAAATTTCAACAACTTTTAGAACTTTGCTGAAGGTGGATTGAGCCAATCAAACGTCAGAATTTTTTTTGATATCCGTCTTCAAGCAAAAAAACGGAAGAATGCGCATAGTTTTATTATAGGAGAGATTGCAAATAGTTTCTTTGGCTGCTGTGTATGTGATATTAAAATGTCCAATAAATATTTGAACGCAGGTTTATTAACTCTATAGTATTTAATAAATCTGCAAATTAATAAAATCAATGCAATACTCTCAAAAAACTTTTATTTCCTATAAAGATTCCGTCAAACAGATTCGTACCATCGCGCAATCTTCCTCTTATAGACCTCTGCTACTTTCGAAAAGCAATACCATGCATATTCACTCTTAATTTTGTTAAATTTGCAATTTTTTAACAAAAATGCAAAATTTGTGGGGAAATTTCGATACGGGCCAGGCCCCTGAATTTTCGGTTTTTTTTTTTTTATTTTATGGTAGGGGGGTCATATGGATCACTAAATGCAAACGAAATCTTGGGAAAACTTATAGTTTATTAATAATAAATTATTTTTGCGTAGTACACCCTAATGCGTTGGTGGCCTTCGGCCCTCAGCCGACAGAATTCTCTTTCTGGAGTAAAATCTACGGACCGATCCACAGTTGTTTTGAGTAGAAAAACATTTTGCGTTTGCGGCCTTCGGCCTCGCTTCAAAAAAAATTACCCTCAGCCGGCGGAATTCCCTTTCTGGATTTATATTTCTGGAGCAGTCCACAGCATTTTTGCATAGTGGGGTTTTAAAATTTGTAAAATTAACATTCACATAACATTTCCAGAAAATTTTATTGAAAAATTCTTAGTGGTTTGAAAATAAATACGGCATTAGCATAATATCGAAGGCAACACAGGTAGGCGCATAGGCAAATTCCGAAGCTACTTTTTTATTTACAAAGGTAGAGTGTACTGTAAAAATCAAAGCGAATTCACATCATGGCCCAATAGGAATGGGCCAGTCCCAAGTGAATTCAGGTTTTAACCAAGGCGAAATATCATTTTGACACCACACTACCAAATACAATAACAAAATGCATCGGAAATTTCTGAATCCGCTTATGCGCCTACCTTCCTAGATCTGCCTTGCAACAAAAAAGCTGACTTCGAAAATCCGCTCACATGTTCGAAATTCTGTTCGCCAGTTTTTCTTCTCGCTAGTGAAAGAGAATAGGAGGAAATTTTCCTGGTGAACAAAAAAATCCACAAGGGCTGAGATCCTGGCGGATATTTAGAATCGGGGTGATTGTGTATGTGGAGCGTTTTACAACACAGCGGTGGGCATGTGTTCTTGTCCGTTCGTCGATGCACGTTTGTGGTGGCTGCTTTTTGCAATTTTGCTGGCATAAATTGAATTTATGCACAATAAATTATACGAAAATGCCTCCGCAACTCAACTCAAAAAAAATGCGAACTTTATTTGGGATTTTGTTGGCTTTGGTTGGTAAGTATTTGCATGTGTTGGCATGCATGCCAGCGCTCGTTTCACCTTTGGTTACTCTCTGTCCCTCTGTCTCCCGTCAATCGTCGGAATCTTTTGGTTCTTATGCATTTACATTTATTTTAATGTTCGCGCGTTATTTTTTACAAATATTATTAGTTACGTTATTGCAAAAAGTCCCAGTTGCATATTTATGTAGTTACATACTTAAGTTGCTCTGCGTTCAGGTAAATTTTTGATTTATTACGTACCTATTCGAACATTTTCAAATGCAATTATTATGCAAGCAAGTAAGTGGTGCCTTTTTGGGCAGCGGAGAAATAAGGCACATACATAATTGGAATTGGGCTGAAAGGCGTAATTGAACGTAAGAACAATTCTTTTGCAGTTTTGAGTGTCTAATTGCATTGGCAGTCTCAAGTGAGATTTATTTCGAAATTTAATTAAAATTTTTTTGGCAAGTTTTGTTTTTAGACATTTTGTAAATCTTCAAAATTCTTAAAAATTTCTGAAAAATATTTTTTAAAGAAATTTGGATAAAACTGGTTGGGCTAAAACTGGTTCTGAATGGATATAGAGCGGGACAGTTGTTACAAATAAAGTAAACTAGCAGGACCCGTGCGCATCTTGCGCAAAAAATAATAAAACATACATGGCGCCAGTCGATATAGTTTGTGCTGTCACGCTCATTTTAAAAAAAAAACTTATATTTATTTGGTTTTATGTCTACAGTGGAACTTATGGAACATTCAATGAATTACTTATATGTTTGACAAACATATCGCATAAAATGTTTTTATTATACCTACATCTATATATATAAAAATGATTTGGTATTTAATTGAAACGCTAAAACTTGAAAACGGCTGAACCAAATCAAATACTTCCTTAGGGGGGTTTGTTTGTTGTTACCTCGCTTAGGTTTAGTCGAAGAAAAAATTTAAAAATGTTAGGGGGGCGTGGCACCTCCCATACAACCTTAATTTTTAAAGCTGATTATCTCTAAAACAGTTCAAGGTAGGGAGCTGAAAATTGGTATAGAGGTAGGTGATATCAAACCCTTTCTCACTCAGAAAAGTGGGGGTTATCATGAAAGGGGGCGTGGCACCTCCCATACAACCTTAATTTTTAAAGCTGATTATCTCTAAAACAGTTCAAGGTAGGGAGCTGAAAATTGGTATAGAGGTAGGTGATATCAAACCCTTTCTCACTCAGAAAAGTGGGGGTTATCATGAAAGGGGGCGTGGCACCTCCCATACAACCTTAATTTTTAAAGCTGATTATCTCTAAAACAGTTCAAGGTAGGGAGCTGAAAATTGGTATAGAGGTAGGTGATATCAAACCCCTTCTCACTCAGAAAAGTGGGGGTTATCATGAAAGGGGGCGTGGCACCTCCCATACAACCTTAATTTTTAAAGCTGATTATCTCTAAAACAGTTCAAGGTAGGGAGCTGAAAATTGGTATAGAGGTAGGTGATATCAAACCCTTTCTCACTCAGAAAAGTGGGGGTTATCATGAAAGGGGGCGTGGCACCTCCCATACAACCTTAATTTTTAAAGCTGATTATCTCTAAAACGGTTTAAGGTAGGGAGCTGAAAATTGGTATAGAGCTAAATGATATCAAAACCATTCCCACGCATAAAAGTGGGGGTTATCGGAAAAAGGGGCGTGGCACCTCCCATAAAAACTTAATTTTTCATGCTGAATATCTCTAAAATTGTTTACGCTAGGGGCTTGGAAATGGGTGTGGAGATAAACGATAACAATTCCATATTAACGCAAAATAATAGGAGTTATACGAAAAGGGGGCGTGGCACCTCCCAACAACACTTAATTTTTTAAGCTGAATATCTTTAAAAGGATTTAAGTCAGGGACCTGGAAATTGGTACAGAGCTATATGATATCAAAAAATTTTTGCGCATAAAAGTGTAGGTTATCGGAAAAGGGGGCGAGGCGTTTAAGGTTGGGACCTGAAAATTGGTCAGGAGATTGACGATATCAATAGCGTGCTTATGAAAAAAAAACAGTAGTTTGGGGAAAAGGGGGCGTTGCACCTCCCATGCGTTCTTAATTTTTAAGGCTAAATATCCTTAAAAGCGCTCATAGCATGTACATAGAAATCACTATGCAGATATACGATATCAATACCATGTTCACCCAAAAAAAAAAAAGATTTATCGAAAAATGGGGCATTGAACCTCCCATACGTACTAAACTTTTGAGGCTGAATATATCTAAAAGGGTTGGAGGAGGGGCCTGAAAACCATTATGGAGGTATACTATATCAATCCTCTTACTTACTTAGTGAAAATAGCCAATACTCAGTGAAAATAAATATCCGGAACAGAAAACTAAAAATGTTGTGTATCGTGCAGCCTTAAACTGAATACTAAAATTATATATTTTTCAAGTTGTATACACAATGAAGTAGTGAAAAATCGTTAATTTTCTATTAAAAATAATACCGGTGTAATAACAATTTTTGAAATGAAATTAATAAAAAAATCTTTTTGGGCAGAACGAAGTTTGCCGGGTCAGCTAGTACATATATATATATAAGTAGTTATGTGTATTAAATTTGTTTATATACATATTTTACATATATTTTTATATATACTTACATATGTATGTGGTCCCTGCCGACTTGGGTAATTTTTTTCCACACGTTTGCCTTGGCAAGCAAATCAGTGGTCCAAGCTTAATCGATCCATCTGCTACAGTTCCTGAGCTTTTACTTATAAATCTTTGAAAATTTGCCCCTCTTGGTCCATTTTTTTAAATTTCAGCATATTACCTCATAACGGCATAAGGTCATTGCATGGCTGAAATTCCATCACTCGGGCTTTATTAGTGACTTAATTATCATGTTTTACGTGTTTTTTCGAAATAAATACATATGCCTTATTTTCAACCCCAACCTTCTCTGTTCCCATTAGCATCTCTGTACCAAATTTCATTAAAAGATTTCTATTTTTGCGCCAGTTAGGTTATGTACGGCCGGCCGCTCAATCAATTTTTTTTTTTTATCCTGATCGTTTTGATTTATGTAAGTCCATATCTATCTCAATTATTTTATGGTCTTATGTACAACCGTTATTTGATAAAAAGTATAAATAAATATACAAATATTGTGCTACGTACAGCTGTGTATAAATAAGCACATCCCATGCTGAGAAACCCCCATTCAGCGTAGGTATGAATACACACGTGTTCGCCTAAAATAATGTGATGTTTACATACAAACATACAGCTGAAGCTTATAAAAGCGTTTTAAAATGTACACGACTGTTCACTGGAGCGAGTTCTACATTTGAAATTTGCATTTAACTCTGCACTCTTGTAAGCATAAAATAATTCTGAAGGCATACTTTTAAGCGCAAATCTTTTAGTTTAAATTTAAACATTTTATTTTTGCAAAATACTATTAAAAAAAGTACCACGCCCAATAAAACACCGTTTCGCATGCATAGCTAATTTATACCTTTAAAACGATGCCTTACTTATTAATTTTGGTAAATTATGTGAGCAGAAAAAGGGATATTTGCATAAAAACACCAATTAGAAATAATATATATGATATATTATATTTAAAAAATAATTAAATACATATTTCTTTAACACAATTATAAAGTAAATATTCTTACCTTCAAAACAAAACAGAAATGAATAAGATACGACGAGCGGAATCAAAGATATGCAATTTTGAATGTGGACATGTTTGCTTAACCATCGAATCTGAACCCATGCAGATCTCTGAAAAAAGAAAATTTGCCAAAATCCTGATATACTAGGTGTTTACTTAAATTGCGAAAAGATTCCAAGAAATAAATTTGGTTTCTTATAAAAATATGAAATTTTTTTTTCAACAAATCCCTATAATAATATAATACAATGGCGCTATTATAACTCTGACGAGTTTTATGGCCGAGCTTCTCTCCCAATTCGAGGTGTGCTCCTTTTTTGTTTTTCCTACTAATTAGGTGGACCTACAGTTTTATGCCGACTCCGAACGGCGAATGCATTTTTTGTGAGAAGCTTTTTCATGGCAGAAATACACTCGGGGGGTATGCCGTCCACTGCCGAGAGGTGACCGCTGCTCTTAAAAAAACCCAATAATTGGATTTTTACTAATTAGAAAAATTGTTTTGGTGTTTGGCTCGGACCGTGGTTTGAACCCGAGACCTCTGGCATAGCAGGCGAGCACTCTACCCACTGCACCACAGCGGCCACACATCCCTACGATTTGTAAAATAATGACCCACATATTTACGTATGTACATTAGGGTGGAACAAAATTGTATTGTTTGTATTTCTTTGAAACTACACACCAAACATGTTCACAATTGCATGTAAGTTCGGTGATTTTATTGCACCTCTAACCCCTCATATATGTATATGTATGTATATATTCCCTGCAGTAAATATCTATAGAGAAACGATCAGGTCAGGACTACTTCCCATAAAAGCGACACGCAATGTAGTTTTCTATAGACATTTAACATGTACGTTTCATTGCATTTCTACCTACAGAGGTATTGACAAAGTACTCTTTTGGGGTCATACGGAGACACAAACTCCCTAAAAATCATGCATTCCATTGATCACGGAACAATGATAGGAGCCCGCGGACTTCCTGTCCCTATAAACTGCGGGATGTTGCCTCAAGAAATCCCTCAAAGACCACAGATGCGTTCACGACATACCCATGGTTCCTGTATCTCAATTATCGTTTGAAGATTATTATTCGCTTTTCCTCTGTCTTTATCCTGGAGCAAGAAATGAATCTTCTCAAGGTGTAGGAAGGTTTGTATCCGTATCTAATGAGAAGAACTTCCAACGAGCCAATGTCTATAAAAATTTTGTACTTCTAAATTTGTCGCTGTAGAATACATAATGACTTGGAGACACCTGTCCACATATTCACCGCAGTGTTTTAATTAATCTTCAAAACCAGGGCAGGGTACATAAGGTGGAAGCATCGCTTGAGACTAAACAGTTTCGCTTGGGGGCATTTCTGAACATTGAGGGGGCCTTCTACAATGTTCGCCGGTAGGGACACGATATCGAATCAAAAGAGTACCATCATTTAAAATATCGGTTAAAAAGAATCGCGAACCCGATAATATCGAAACTAAACTACTCGATACTCAAAGTATCGGTATCGAAAGCGGTAATTTTCTAGAAGGTGCAACCTTAAAATTTCCTCTAAAATAGTTAAAAGAGGTACCAATCGACGCGTTCTGACATTTAGATTATGAATTCGAAAGCGGAAATAGAAGATTTTACCACATTTAAAAGATATTTATTGAAAAGGTTTAAAGTTGCACCGTCTTCTAGAAAGTTACCAAAAACGCAATAAAACTGCATTCTGAGGCATGCGCATATCGCTGTATTAGTGCTAATTCCATGGCGTAGTGTACGCCATGGCTGGTTCCAAAGTTTTGATTTTGACGTAAATCCTTTTCCAACGCATAAGGACAGTTCAAGCTGATTAAAAAAATTATACAAGTTTATTAAGTTCTTGAAAACATTTTTTACAAAACATCAGGTGTATTTAATAAAATCACAGTTTAAAAAGATATTTGCAAAATATTTAGTATTTTGAAAAATAAACATCTTAAATACTTAACATTCACAATTTATTTTCATTGAGATTATACATATCGTCGCTATAGAAGAAAAAAGACGCAAACTGTTTTATTGAGGAAGAAAGACGCAAACTTTTTTTCTATCAAAGAAAGACGCATTAAAAATATTTTTCGAAAGAAAGACTCTTTATTTTTTTTTTTGATAACGAAGAAAGACGCTTTATTTTTTTTACTATAAAGAAAGATGCATTTAAATATTTTTTAGGAAAGAAAGACGTATTCGATTTTTTATTTTTCTTTGTCAATATTAATGCTAATGCGTCTTTCTTCGTCGAAATATTTTACAATGCGTCTCTGTTCGTCGAAATATTTTTTAATGCGTCTATCTTCGTCGATATATTTTGAAAAGCGTCTTTCTTCCCCGACATATTTTTAATGCGCCTTTTTTCGTCGACAAATTACTGACATGCGTCTTTCTTCTTCCGGAGCGACGATATGTAGCCATCATTGAATTTTTTTGGAAATTTGAATTTAAATTATCGAAACAAAAAAATTATGAAACTCAAGTGACAGAATAGCTGTGCATTCCATGTTATAAAGAGAAGCCATTGCGCAGTATGATTTGTCTTACGGACTTCTATCCCCTTACGACCAAAGCAGAAGCTTACAAGAGGCAAATTAAAAATTTGTATTTCCACATACATATTTTATATTTTAAAAATAATTTCTATAATGTATGACGGAAAATCGTTCCACAATACATCATATTCCTACCCTGTCGGAAAAACAAGCAACCAAAAAGTTAATAATTTCTATACTAACAGCCTTATTCATAAAAAAATATCAAAGCTTTATAAACAGTTTATCAATCAAATAAGCAAAATCATTATTCATAAACGCTTTATAAATTTAAAATTCTCTTAAAAAGCAGATAAAATGGAAATAAATTTATAACAAGCTTTACCCTTGTATAAGGTCTTTATAAAACAATTACTTCAAAATAAAACAAAATTTTCAATTTAAAAAAAAAAAAAACAAGTAAGGAAGCCTAAGTTCGAGTGGAATCGAACATTAGATACTCAGCTGTATGCTTTCATTGTTTGTTTGCGTTTGTTCGATATAGGGTGTATTTTATATGAAACGAGTGCTGCATAAACAGGGCGCAGCCACGCCCATTTTCAAAATTTGTATCAATCATCCAAATAAGCATATAAATATTATTGTTAGTGCAAAATTGCATCCCCCTATGACTTTTAGTTACAAAGACTTCATGTTACAAATTCCAAAAGGGTGTTCCAGAAATATCTTTGTTAAAACGTAGGCGTGGTCATAAACCGATTTCAATACATTTTTGCGTGTCTATTAACACAAGTTATAAAAGTGTATAAACCAAGTTTCGTCATAATATCTCAGTTATTTGTCGAGTAATAGGCTCGTAGATTCCTTTGTATAAAAAGAGGCGGTGCCACGCCCATTTTCCAAACTTTTTTTTATTTTTTGTTTCCGGTCTATTGTAGAACTCATGTTACAAAATTTCAATGAATTATCTTTATATTTCACAGATATATCGCTTAAAATGGTTTTATTAGGTCACTTTATAATACCCATATATAAAAGTGGGCGTGGCCGTCAACAAATTTTGATAATTTTTCGTCAAAACATTTGTCTAAGTAAGCAAATTACGCATACCAAATTTCATCGATATACCTTCAACGGTTTCTGAGTTATGACATATAAAACTTTCAATGTTTGACCCTTAATAAGTGGGCGTGACACCGCCCATTTTCCAAAGTTTCATCAAATTTCCTCCTAGGGGCCTGAGCTCAATATGTGGGTAAAATTTTATCACTCTAGCTATATTAGTGGCTGAGATACCAAATTTCCGATTTTTTCTATATAGGAAAAGTGGGCGTGGTCATGGTCCCATTTCGCCCATTTTCAATACCAACCGTCCCAGTCTCGATACCAACTTGCATTTCAAATTTCATCAAAATATCTCAATTTTTACGCGAGTTAGAGTGCGTACGGACGGGCGGACGGACATGGCTCAATCGATTTCTCTTTTCACCCTGATCATTTTGATATATATATACATATGTCTATATCTATCTTGATTATTTCATTGTGTTACAATCCACCGTTATGAAATCAAAACTATAATACTCTGTGTACTTGTACAGCTGAGTATAAAAAGAAGCGCCCAGTATAGAACAGATGGAAAACAACACATATTTCCTACCGAATATTCGGTATAGATTGCCGCTGTGGTGTAGTGGGTAGAGTGCTCGCCTGCCATACCAGAGGTCTCGGGTTCTAACCCCAGTCCGGAAAAACAACAACAAATTTTTTCTAATTAATCAAAATCCAATTATCGTATTTTTAGAAATAGCGGCCACCTCTCGGCAGTGGGCGGTACACCCTCCGAGTGTATTTCTGCCAAGAAAAAGCTTCTCACAAAAAATGCATTCGCCGTTCGGAGCCGGCATAAAACTGTAGGTCCACCCAATAGGGAAAACAAAAGTTAAGGAGCACATCTCGAATTGGGAGAGAAGTTCGGCCATAAAACTCGTCAGAGTTATAAACGTGACAGTGTATTATTACCTACTAGGTAATACCTAGCAGTAGTGATCAGCTGGAAAACTGCACATATTTCCTAATGAATATTCAGCAGAGATGTAGTTCCAAAATCTGAACTTTCCCTTTCGTTTTTATACAGAGGTATCGTTGAAATTCAACTACCTAAAAACTGCCGAACGAAAAGGCATAATTTCTGTATGAAAAGATCTGAAGAGGCAGGGAGAAATTCCATAGAAAAAGCTAGTACACTGAGCCTTCAGGGAAAAGTTCAATAGCCCTGATATCTTCACTGTGTGTTCAGCAAATATTTCAGTCTTCAATACGTATTCAGTTAATTTTTCAGGCAATGGCTTTTGAACCCAGTTTCAAGGTATTGTTCATACTGCATATGCACTTCCTACCTCGAATAGTTCCCGGTATGTACATACTACACAAATGGAAATGTGAGCATAATATTTTTGAGATGTTGTAAGAAAAATGACTGGGGGCACCTTCTGCAAGGAAGAAAGGTATCGTGTAAGGCCTGACGCATTATTGTTGCCCAACGATGAATGTAGAATGAGGCATCGCTTTACCAAGGACGGTGTAAAAAAAGTAAATTTGGTGAAAGTTGATATCTCAATGGATAAACGAGGTTTAGGGACTTCAGCAATATTGCAGGTACTAGTGGCTTTGCGATGTTAGGGTGAGATATATGTGTCATTAAAATCTATTTGAACTGCTACATATGTTTGCATGTATTTTATAATCCCAACATATTTAAGACGACGCAGGTGATCCCCACGGGCTAAGTCAGACTACTGTATCCCGTATTTGTATTTGGGGGCTGTACAAATGGATTTGAAATGACCAACAAAACATTAGCCACCGTCCAATTACATTATCTATTTGTATCTGTCGTTCGCTAATTTGTACCCATATGGGCCCAAACGGGATTACCGAAAATTGTTAAGATCGGACCACTATAACCTATAGCTCCCCTACAACCGATTGTTCAGATATGGACATTTTGGTGTATAACTCCTCCATTTTAACAGCTAACGGCGTGAAATTTTTAAGGATTTGTACCCATATGGGCCCAAACAGGGTTACCGAAAATTGTCAAGATCGGACCACTATAACATATAGCTCCCCTACAACCGATTGTTCAGATATGGACATTTTGGTGTATAACTTCTCCATTTTAACAGATAACGGCGTGAAATTTTAAAGTATTTGTACCCATATGGGCCCAAATGGGGTTACCGAAAATTGTCAAGATCGGACCATTATAACATATAGCTCCCATACAACCGATTGTTCAGATATGGACATTTTGGTGTATAACTCCTCCATTTAAATAGCCAAGACAACATTTTTTCTAATAAATCTTTCCATAAATGAACCCACAGAATTAAAATTATAAATTAAACTTAATCCGGCTATGTACATACATAGGTAACTTTTCATTTCCCCACTCATGAAAGGTATGAAGTCTTCGGTACGGCCGAAGACAGCCGCGCTTTTACTTGTTTTCTGCTAATCCTATCAACAGACGTTTGATGTCGTTGAAAAGGCGACATTCCACTGCTTCTATCGGTGTAATCATTATTAATGTATCTTGATAAATGTCAGAAACTGTAAAAACAATCTCAAAAATTCAATTTTTTGTTAATTTTTTTCATTTTTAATCACGGTTTTCTCTAATAATTGGTAAACTAGTGTATACGCAAAGTTATTTTGATATAATCTCCTATTAATTCTGCTTTCAACGATGTATAACTTGTTCATATCCGCCTAGGCGTTCCTAAGATATTCTACTTTAATTAATTTCTGCTGTGAAATTTTTCATACAAAAATATTTACCTTAATCTGGGAGGTCCATAGCTTTAACATCCATTGATATATACAGGACATATTAACATGCCGTTAGTATAAACTACAATGGGAATAAATATGCAATGTATAAGAGTATCTGAACTTGAAATTTTACTTAATGTTTGTCAAAATTGAATATTAGAAAACTAAATTATATAAGAAAATTATTATTTATAACCGTAGATTTCCAGAAGAGAATATGTGACTTACTTTTGAAGTATAGTTAAGGCTCTTGGCAACTGACAATCTGGCATGTCAAGCAGTGTGTATCTGGGAGTTTTTTGGGTGTTAATGCAATCTGCAGTCGTCGTGCTACACGTTCTTGTTGTCGGGCTCGCGTTGATGATAATCAAAACTTTTAGATATTTGCGTCAATCACCCGACACTCACACATATGTATACACTGCTTGACAGTCCAGATTTTAAGTGGCCAAGGGCCTTAAGAGTTTGATATAATGTATATATATATGACTTGACTTGACTTGACTTGACTTGACTTGACTTGGCTTGACTTTACTTTACTTGACTTGACTTGACTTGGCTTGACTTGACTTGACTTGACTTGACTTGACTTAACTTGACTTGACTTGACTTGACTTGACTTGAATTGGCTTGAGTTGACTTGACTTGACTTGACTTGAATTGACTTGAGTTGACTTGACTTGACTTTGATTAACTATTATTCCTCATTGCGAAGCAACGGGTATTTGCTAGTATTTTATAGTTGTAAAATTCAAACAATTGTCAGAAAAAAGTGCCGAATGTTGGTTTTTAACCGCCTAGATGGTATTTCCTTGGTTTTTTCCAACATAGCTTACTCCCTTGCACCAACACATAACTGTATTTGACCACTAAGAAAAAACGTAGTGTCATAGGGGCATTAATGGAAAACAGTCCTTTTTTTTTTTTGTTTATAACGTGTTTTTAGTAGAATGAGAAAGAAAAAAGATATTGACGATTTTTTCGCTGAAATGACGATTTTTTACTGGCAAACGTCAAATTACACTGGATCACAAAATGCAATTTTTTGTCTGTACTTTGGACGTAACTATCCTATCTATATGTAAAATCGGTCGCTGATTCCGAAAATCTGGTTCATTTTTAATTCTATGGGAATGTTTTTGAGATATCGGCAATTTACCGTTATTTGGCCAATGGCTCCACTTAATCCTGTATACCTCTTTAACGCAGTGAGCTATCTTCCTTGGGGGGACACCAATTAAATTTCCTTTTCATGGCTCCTATAACATTTTTCTCTAACTCTTATAGTTTCTGAAATATTGACGATTCAATTTGAGTTTTTTCGATTTTTTGAAGAAAAATCGACTTTGTCAGGCAATATCTTTAAAACCAATTTTTTCACCTTTTCACTACGGTTTTGCTACTTTACGTGAAGCTCCATTCCATTAGGAAAAAGATGAGCTATCAACCATGCAAATCCATGGTAAAATGGTAAAGTTATAGGCGATCAAGTAAATACAGCCAAGTCGCTCAATGCTTCTACACGGGTATATTTTCTGAATGTTATACCCGTAAATGGGCTTGTATCTACTGCGCTGCCAATACGCTGCTACTGCAGATGTGTAGGTATTGGTAAAATATGCATAGAATGTACCGTATAGTGGCATTGCGAGAATTGGCTGTAATTACTTGATCGCCTATAACTTTTCCATTTTACCATGGATTTTCTTCGTTGATAGCTTATTTTTTTGCTAATGGAATGGAGCTTCACGTAAAGGAGTAACCTCCGATGGTGAAAACATTGGCTTTTAAGATATTGCCTGACAAAGTCAATTTTTTCTTCAAAAAATCGTAAAAAATCGAAAAAATTCAAATTGAATCGTCAATATTTCAGAAACTATAAGAGTTAGGAAAATTTAATTTTCTTTTGGGCGGTACAAGGAAGATAGCTTACTGCGTTAATGAGATATACAGGATTAAGTGGAGCCATTGTCCAAATAACGGTAAATTGCCGATATCTCAAAAACCGTTTAGAGTATTTTTTGGCTGCAGAGCAGTGTTAAGGCCTTTTCACATTACTCGGTACGACATCGATCGACATTTTTTGCTCAGTATTTTCAGCTTACCGAAACGATTCCGCGTTGCTGTATTTTTCACACTTGTGGGAATCAGGGCCGCAGCTAGACTTAAATTTAAGGTAGGGCAGCGTTGGTTTAAGGTAGGGCGGAAGTAAATAATGTATCGCAATTAATCTGACATCGAGGCATGGTTTCCAAAATCAATCAGCATGTATATCACTTTTTTCTAGGTCAGTGACGTACATTTAATACCTATTTGTTGATACATAATTATTGTGACAGTACATAAGCAATACTCATTGAGAATAAGCCAACAAGATGGTTCAGCTTCCAGATTTAGATGTGGAGATCCACGTCTAAGTGCGAGTGAGTACTGGGTGGGCGATACGAGTAAATAGATACGACCAAAAGTACGATTTAAGTTTATTGTTTCTGAAAACTTATTCTAATAATAAAAATAGTAAAAGCATTCAAAACAGCTGAATTCTGCGGTTCGCCATGTTATTAAAAATGAGAAGAACCTCGTTCAGATCAACCGATTTTGTTCTTTTTTTCTCAAAGGCGAGAAATACCATACCAGCCATTCTCTCGTGACCCATTGACAGCCTTTGAGGCCTATTGATTGCAGTTATGGGCCCGTCAGAATGAATACTTTTCCGGCAATCCAGCTCCGTTTAACTGACATATACTTCAATTTCATATATTTGTTACGGCAGAGTTGAAATACTGAATGTATCGTCATTCAAATACATGTAATTCCACTCTGCTATCAGTTAAACCGATTGCTGGATTGACGGAAAAGTATTCATTCTGACGCCCCTATTAGTGTTGAAAAGGTTGATTCGCACACTGCAGTACTACATCCTATGGTCGCTATAAATGAAAAAAGTTCATATGTGTCTTTAAACGCCTCTCGTAACGAGAGTCTCGTTGCGGTGAAGATAGGGACCAACCGCCACACACTGGGGCCACTTATATATATGAGGACGCTGAAAATTCTGAAATCTACTTTTTTACATCAGAATCGCTTTATCTGCACTAAAGCAGTTAATCTATAGCATCTTAACCCATTGACGGCCATGTGTTAACCTGTTAGTGACCTATGTTTTTTATTTCAGTTTCGAGTTTAATTTTCTTGAATCAGAATCGGTATATCGATACTAATATAGTAAATCCCAAGAATTTGAACCCCTTAACGACCAGGCATTAACCCATTTTTAACCAAATTTTTTCACTTAATTCTTAGATCAAAATATTTAAATCATATTAGTTGTATCTACACTAAAACCAGTAATCTTTGGAATCTTAACCCATTAACGGTCATGAATTAACCCATTGGTGACCAGTTTTTTTAAGATCTGTAAACAAATTATTTAAATCACAATTAGTATGTCTGTGGTATGGTGGCCGCTGTGGTGCAGAGTGCTCGCCTGCTATACCAGAGGTCTTGGGTTCAAACTCCAGTCCGAGCAAACACCAAAAAATTTTTCTAATTAGTAAAAATCCAATTGTTGGGTTTTTAAGAGCAGCGGTCACCTCTCGGCAGTGGGCGGCATACCCTCCGAGTGTATTTCTGCCATGAAAAAGCTTCTCACAAAAAATCATTCGCCATTCGGAGCCGGCATAAAACTGTAGGTCCACCCAATTGGTAGGAAAAACGAAAAGGAGCACACCTCGAATTGGGAGAGAAGCTCGGCCATAAAACTCGTCAGGGTTATAATAGCGCCATTGTATTATATTAGTATGTCTGTACAAAAATAGACAATGTGTATTATATTAACCCATTAGCGGCCATTGATGAAATATGCAGGTGCAGGTACATACATATGTATGTATACAAAAATGGTTTTCTCCAATTTTTTGTTTCGAGATATTACAAGTTTTCTGTTGTCACAAGTATGTTTATATGGAATTAGGTGTTTCACCGTTAGAGTTTTAAGCAGAACAGGTATTTCCCCACACATTTTCATGCCAAACATAAAAAAAACCAAAATTTTAGTAACACAACTTGTGCTTCAAAGAACTCATATTATAAATCAACTTACAAGTCTAAATTAAAGAAACCTGGCTTGACAAGTAACCTTAACCACAATATGTAACTAAAGTAACCAGTAAATAATGGATCAACTAAATTTAAGATAGAACAGAATCAAATTCAACCAGATATAGGTGTGTTTTTTTTTTTACTAAAATTGGAATGCAATTTTTAAACTCACTTTTTTTTAAATGCGCACTTTGCTTTTGGTTCTGCACTCGGATTCTTTGTCACAAAGGACCATATTTTACTGCTGCATTTTTACATTAGCTACGTTTTTGCGCAAATTAAAAAAATCCATTTTGAAAAAAAAATATTTAAAAAAAAGAGGTACGTTTAGTTTTATACTAAAAATTAATTTTTTAAAACATCTAGTTCAAAAAAAAAACACTCAGCGATTATATAAGCTTCACTTAATGTTATGGAAAAAGCAGAATAATAAAATTTTGTATCCTTCTCTTACACCAACTATTTCAAATACACATTAAAATTTCTCACTTAAAAAAAAAATTATTTTTTGGAAAATTTGCCATGTTTGTGTATGGATAACTCCCAACTGAAAAACGATAGAAAGCTGAAAATTGGGCCAGAAGTGTAGAATTTTATAGGGAACAATACTGCGTTTTTATTTTTTTGAAAAACTCATTATTTAAAAACTGAATTTTGAGCACGTTCGGCCCCAGTGTGCGCCATATGCAAATAAGCGTGAGAGAAAATTAAAGCCGAAAATATTATTAAAAAATTAAATGCAACAGAAAATTTAATTTGTAAAACTTTGAATTTTAATTTAATTTCCTTCGATTATTCCATACCTAAGAGAGCTATGATCTTTAAATTTGATATGTGGGTCCCCTGTAGGTATGCACGTAAGTTAAGGTGAGAAAAAAATTCTCGAAAATGATTAAGCGATAACCATAGAAAATTTCCATCGAGTAAAATGTTTTAGATTAGCACACAGTCTTAGAAATCAATTCCACGCTTTTGGTGTTGTTCGCTCACAGTGAGATTAGTTTTTGTCAGAAAAGTGCCGGAATGAGCCATTCCTTTAACCAAACTACAAATATTCGATGGTCTTATTTAATTATATCTGTGGTGCAGGGTGGATTCTCCATATCATACATTGCAACGGCAATAATTTTTTATCTCAAACTATGACAAAAAATTTAATTATAATAATTCATCTCACTTGTTGGCCTTTTTAAGGTAGGGCATTCTAATTTTAAGGTAGGGCATTGCCCCACAATGCCCCCCCCTAGCTACGGGCCTGGTGGGAATACTTTCGGTGCCTAATCGGCAGAAAATAGGAAAACAAACATCGAAATTTGCAAAACAAAATTTTTAACTTCAACAAATCACTCAATAATAACAATAATGTCTTCTAGCGAAGACGAGGACATTATAACTTGCTACATTTATTACCGAAACAAGTTTTTTACTGACTTTGTTGTTCTTCTTTTATCACGCCGGAAAAATGTATGCAGTAATTCCTCAAATTTTACTGACCGGTCTTACCGCGTTGCGGTATACCGAAATTAATCCGCTCCGATTTCATGTATGCAACACTAATGTGAAAGTGCCAATTGAAATACATGTGGTCAGTAAGGTTTCGGTATACTTTCGGTAAAAACCAAAAATGTCGATCCGATACCGCACCGAGTAATGTGAAAGCGCTCTTATCGTATGAAAATGAAAAATATATAATCCTATGTCTCCAGTTATCATTATTTCTATCGCATGGTATTTGCAAGTTGGAAGCAAGTTTCGGTGGTAAGTGTGCGCCTCGTTTTATGTGAAAATCAATAAACAGATTTGGGTAACTTCATACAACTTCATGCAAAAAACCTTACGAAGTAGCCCAAACCTGCAATTATTTCAGCACGTGGATCAGACCTATTTTGTGCATTTTTCGGCCCTTTGGGAAGCAATTTGTTACTTCTGCACACTCGACCGATTTTCAGCACTATTTTGCGTTGCACAATTTTTTGTACAAATATGACACAATTTTAATTTTCCATCACTGAATGTACTCATTTGTTCGATACCGTAGTTGCAGTTCTCCATACCAAAAAATATCGTTGCAAAAGAATCGAGTAAAAAGTATCGGTATCAAATGCAAAAAATATCGATTTGGTATCGTATGGTATCGAAATTCGTGTCCCTAGTTACATGAGATTTTTATATATATAGATGTATAAAATATCAATATATAATGACTAAATCCCGATTTTATTATAAAACTCATAGTGATTAGGGTCCCTGTCGTACTCATATTTATTAAAAAGTTATATTAAACTGACTTCGCTTTTAAAAAAGTTACAAAAATTAATTGGTGGTACCAACATGGGATCAAAAAGTTGAGCAACTGTAAGTAGTAGTATTTTTGAAAATATTAGTATTTACTGCGTTTGTTTTAAAATAAAATTAATGCGGTCTTCAACTGATTGCTCGTTCAATCTATGAAAATAGTAGTGTTCATTGAGTTCCCTGTAGAGCATTCCAATGAGTTTTTTTTTAAAAACACCGAATGCTAACTTAGTGTCAAATGATTTTATATTTCAGTTTGCTGCTCTCAAGAGTCTGCTATCATCCGGATCGATTTCCACAGGAGTTTCAATAGCTCTGACCATATCGTATTTCGATTGCCCTTCGTTCCAACTCCAACCGATCACATTCATTTTATCGGGCCTCCTGGTGCCATATCTCAAAAAGGCTATTGGTGAAAGTGCGTTGGGATTATGTCACTCCCCCTAGGGTGACATAATCCCAACTTTTTTACTTGGGCTTATGTCACCCCAGACGTAGTGACATAATCCCAATTGGGATAATGTCATTTTCAAGCCCAAAACAACATTTCAGATTTTTTCTTAGATTTTATTACATTAAGCAAAAAAATTAAAGCTGACAATAAAGTTAATGTTGTTATACAATAACACATTGAGTATATGTATAAGATGAAATATGTATGTACTTAAATACACATTACTTTAAGACTAAAAAATTACATTAAAATTAAATATATTTACATATATACAGACTTTTTTCAATAAAACGATAGGTATATAAATATTTGTTTACATTGTATATATGTCTATAAAAAGATTAAAATTTGGAAGAAAAAATCGCGCGATTTTGATTCCAAATTTTCGCCTGCGGCGCTATTTTTTTAATAGATCGATAGGTATATACATATGTCTATAAAAAGATGAAAATTTGGAAGAAAAAATCGCGCGATTTTTGATTCCAAATTTTCGCCTGCGGCGCTGTTTTTTTTTTTTTTTATAGATCGATAGGTGTATACATATGTATATACATATGTTTATAAAAAGATGAAAATTTGGAAGAAAAAATCGCGCGATTTTGATTCCAAATTATCGCCTGCGGAGCTTTTTTTTTTTAATAGATCGATAGGTATATACATATGTCTATAAAAAGATGAAAATTTGGAAGAAAAAATTGCGCGATTTTTGATTCCAAATTTTCGCCTGCGGCGCTTTTTTTTTTTTTTAATAGATCGATAGGTATATATATATATGTACATATGTCTATAAAAAATAAAAATTTGGAAGCAAAAATCGCGATTTTGCTTCGCACTAGTACCTACTCGAGTGATTTGGTTTCTGGCTCCCTTTTATTTGGGATTATGTCACTCCCACATAGTTGACATAATCCCAAGTAAAAAAATTAGGGTTTATGTCTCAGCATGGTGAGTGACATAATCCCAAATTTTAAAATTGGGGTTATGCCACTTGGGATTAAATCACGGCACCTTTCTTTACAACTGGTTTACTTTCTCCAAACAGAGGTTTCTTCAATTCATTAGCACCGGCATACACGGTGACATTATTTGCGTATTCTATCGGGTGCAAATCTGCAGTAATTGCATGCTTTAAAGTAAGTAATGCACCTGCAGCGAAATAATCGTCTCCATGAAATACTGCCACCAAATATTTGGCTTCGCATCTAGTGACCGATTTATAAGAACGTCTACCACAACGAAATAGAGTAGACCAATGATTATTTGTATATGGGTTGTATTTGCAATACGGAAGCGAATATGAATATGAATATGAATATGAATATGAATATGAATATGAATATGAATATGAATATGAATATGAATATGAATATGAATATGAATATGAATATGAATATGAATATGAATATGAATATGAATATGAATATGAATATGAATATGAATATGAATATGAATATGAATATGAATATGAATATGAATATGAGCAGAGCCTACGAGTACATAACAGCAACCAGCGCTGCCAGCGTACCTATTTCTGTTTTATAGCTGAGGCTTTAGCTATCCGCCTAGCTTTTTGCTGGGTAACTTTTTAGTTCTCCTACGAAAATAATAGAGTTATTACCAGAGAACTTAAGTTCTCTGTTAAAACTATAATACTCTGTGTACTAGTACAGCTGAGTATAATAAACGCACTCAACTTTTCAACGTTTCAGCGTTAACGATTGAGTATCGTTAACGTTAAAAACGAAGCGGAAATTATTTTGATAATTATCAATTACAAATTTACAAAAATTTTACTCAACACGAACAAGCGCTATTAATTATGAAAGAGAATGTCTCCCAGACCAACTTTGCCGAACAGAGTACTAGTCCAGAGGGTCTGAGTTTTTTTTAGAGGGGGTTAAAGTTTTATGGTTTTAGCTAGAGGTGCAATTACTTTATCGAATATATCTGATAAAAAATTACCTCAAATGAAGTTTTTGAGCTCGGACTTGTTCTACAGAATTTAATAAGGAATTTCTTTGTGGTAGACTTTAACCCTCTAACGCCCACGCAAGTGGCTGGTTTTAACCCTTGTTTGGAAGCACATGTGGAAAATATCAATTAACAATGCAGATAGTGGGTTAAAATGTTCTAGAAAATTATTCGCCATAAAATTTCACTAGGGGTCCCCTCAGACAAAATCTTTGTACAAATAACGCAAAAGACCACAGGATATAATAATTACAAATTACGCCATGAAATATGCAACAAATTTTATATGTATACACATTAGAATAATTTTTTTTTTTTCTTTAGATCCTCTCTCCGGCAACGGAATAAGAAAATGGGTTGTTGTAGAGTAAGTAAATTGAAAAAAACGTTCACTTTTGCAAAAACTGAATGGGGCTACTACAAAAATCGCGCGATTTTCAAGAATTTCAAGGCAAGTTTAGATTTATGTATGAAAAAAGATATGATTTTGCACAAGAAAAAAACTTACATCTACCTATACGGGTCCGAATGGCGAATGCATTTTTTGTGAGAAGCTTTTCATCGCAGAAATACACTCGGAGGGTATGCCGTCCACTGCCGAGAGGTGACCGCTGCTCTTAAAAAATCCAATAATTGGATTTTTACTAATTAAAAAAATTTTTTGGTGTTTTGCTCGGACCGTGGTTTGAACCCGAGACCTCTGGCATAGCAGCGTGTATTATTAAAAAAAAAAAAACAAGTAAGGTAGCCTAAGTTGGTGTTGAATCGAACATTAGATAGGTATCTACTCAGCTGTGCGCAGCCACGCCCATTTTCAAATTTTTTAACTATCACCAGACCAAGCATCTACATACTTAAATACATATTTTTGTTAATGAAAAATTTCATCCCAGTGTAACTTTTAAATACAGAGATGTCACGTTTTTAAATACAGAGATGTCACTCTACAAATTTCGGAAGAGCAATCTAGAAATATCTTTATTAAAAAGTAGTCTTGGTTATAAACTAACTTCCATAACATTTTGCACGCGTACTACTAGAAGTACCAAAAGTGTGTACGTACACCAAGTTTCGTCATAATATCTCAATTATTTATTGAGTTATGGACTCCGAAATCTTTTAGATACCTTTGTCTGAAAAGGGGCGGCGCCACGCTTTTTACCAAATTTTTATGTTTTTGTTTCACGTCTATTGTGGGACTCATGCCACAAACTTTCAATGGATTATCTTTATTTATATTTGACAAAGAAATCGCTCAAAATGTTTTCACTTATTAGGTCCTTTATAATACACATATATAAATGTGGGCGTGGTCGTCAAACGATTTGGACAATTTCTCTTCCAAGCGTTCGTCTTAGCAATTATATCAAGCGTATTAAATTTCATCAATATACATATCTGCTACGTTTGCTGAGATATGACTCATAAAACTTTTAAAATATGTCCTTTAATAAGTGGGCGTGGCACCGCCCATTTTCCAAAATTTCACCATATCGCTTCATAGGGGCATGGTACCATTACGTGGATGACATTTTGTTACTCGAGCTATGTATATTAGTAACTGAGTTAGTTATGACATTTTCGATATATACTATATAGGGAAAGTGGGCGTGCTCATGCTCCGATTTCGCCCATTTTCAATATCAACCGTTCCTGTCTAGACAGGAACCTCTACAACAAATTTCATCAAAATATTTCAAGTGCGTACAGACGGACGGATGGACAGACGGACGGACATGGCTCAATCGATTTTTCTTTTCACCCTGATCATGTTTATATATATAAGTCCATATGTATCTCGATTATTTCATGCCGTTACAAATCCATCGTTATGTGATTAAAACTATAATACTGTGTGTACTACGTACAGCTGAGTATAAAAATTTACTTGTCTACCCTAAGCGCGTATTAAATGCTTAAATTTACTTTGTACCGTTATTTACACTTTATGTATTTGCGTCTCATTGAAAGTTCCTATCTGTATTAAAGTTTCGTGAACTTGTCCGTTCATTGAACTACCGTGAAATTTCAAATGAACTCACATTTTTTTTAACTTCTCACTTAAAAAGCACCGTTCTGTGTACACACGCTTATCGTCTTACCATACGAAAAGTAGCACTATAAATTTTTGGCTGACGAAATGTGGAAATTTCGACTTTTGGCTGACGAAAACTAGCAATTTCGTTTTAAGCACAACAATTATAATGTATAAACAATATATAATTATTGCTACTTTCCTTCAGCCAAAATTCGAAAGTGCTACTTTTCGTGCAGAATTTTTTAATTGCCAGTTTTCGTAAGAAATTTTGAAAGTGCTAGTTTCGGTATGGTACAACGATATGACAACAACAAAAACGTATTGAATTTATTTCTAGACAATTCGAAATGAACGGAGTTGTTATTATACTCAGCTGTACTAGTACACAGAGTATTATAGTTTTAATCACATAACGGTGGATTGTAACAGAATGAAATAATCGAGATAGATATAGACTTATATATATCAAAATGATCAGGGTGAAAAGAGAAATCGATTGAGCCATGTCCGTCCGTCCGTCCGTCCGTCCGTCCGTCCGTCCGTCCGTCTGTCCGTCCGTCCGTCCGTCCGTCCGTCTGTAAACACTCTAACTCGCGCAAAAATTGAGATATTTTGATGAAATTTGGAACGCAAGTTGGTATCGAGACTGGGACGGTTGGTATTGAAAATGGGCGAAATCGGACCATGACCACGCCCACTTTTCCTATATAGAAAAAATCGGAAATTTGGTATCTCAGCCACTAATATAGCTAGAGTTTTAAAATTTTACCCACGTATTGAGCTCGGGCCCTTATGAAGAAATTTGATGAAGTTTTGGAAAATGGGCGGTGCCACGCCCACTTATTAAGGGTCAAACATTGAAAGTTTTATATGTCATAACTCAGAAACCGTTGAAGATATATCGATGAAATTTGGTACGCGTAATTTGCTTACATAGACAAATGTTTTGACGAAAAATTATCAAAATCGGTTTACGGCCACGCCCACTTTTATATATGTGTATTATAAAGTGACCTAATAAAACCATTTTAAGCGATATCTCTGTCAAATATAAAGATCTATCATTGAAATTTTGTCGCATGAGTCCAACTATGGACATAAAACAAAAAACACAAAAATTTTGGAATATGGGCGGTGCCACGCCCACTTATTAAGGGGCAGACATTGAAAGTTTTATGAGTCATAACTCAGAAACCGTTGAAGATATATCGATGAAATTCGGTACGCGTAATATAATTACTTAGTCAAATGTTTTGGCGAAAAATTATCAAAATCGGTTGACGGCCACGCCCACTTTTATATATAGGAAATATAAGGGGGCCTAATAAAAACATTTTAAGCGATATCTCTGTCAAATATAAAGATCAATCACTGAGATTTTGTGGCAGGAGTCCAACTATGGACATAAAACAAAAACTACAAAAATTTTGGAAAATGGGCGGTGCCACGCCCACTTATTAAGGAGCGAATATTGAAAGTTTAATAAGCCATAACTCAGAAACCGTTAAAGATATATCGATGAAATCTGGTACGCGTGATATATTTACTTAGCCAAATGTGTGGACGAAAAATTACCAAAATCGGTTGACGACCGCGCCCACTTTTATATATGTGTATTATAAAGTGACCTAATAAAACCATTTTAAGCGATATCTATGTGAAATATAAAGATAATTCATTGAAATTTTGTGACATGAGTTTTACAATAGACCGGAAACAAAAAATAAAAAAGTTTGGAAAATGGGCGTGGCACCGCCTCTTTTTAGACAAAGGGATATATGAGATTTCTTAGCCTTTAACTCGACAAATAATTGAGATATTATGACGAAACTTGGTTTATACACTTTTATAACATGTGTTAATAGACACGCAAAAATGTATTGAAATCGGTTTATGACCACGCCTACTTTTTAACAAAGATATTTCTGGAACACCCTTTTGGAATTTGTAACGTGAAGTCTTTGTAACTAAAAGTCATAGAGGGATGAAATTTTGCACTAACAATAATATTTGTATGCTTATTTGGATGATTGATATAAATTTTGAAAATGGGCGTGGCTGCGCCCTGTTTATGCAGCACTCGTTTCATATAAAATACACCCTATATCGAACAAACGCAAACAAACAATGAAAGCATACAGCTGAGTATCTAATGTTCGATTGCACTCGAACTTAGGCTTCCTTACTTGTTTTACGATAATTTTGTTGAAATACATCCCTGAATACAACACAGATATTCATGCACGTTTTAAACGAAACCATTTTTATTTTAACAGTGAAAAGTTTTAAATTAAAAATGAAATTCTTGAATTAAGAATGAATTTTTTGAAGTAAAAATCCATTTTGGATTTAAAAAGAAACATACATATGTACTTAAATTCAAAATGAAAATGACTGTTCCCAGCGGCGAAAATGTTGCTTACAGAATCGATTAAGTCAGGGATGGGCGCCGCAAGGCTCATAAACGCAGCAGAGGGGCGATCATGGGCTTTCATGGGCACTGCTTTCGAACTGCGGTGTTATTTACGCAGGGTTGGGCATAATTCAACTAATTTTGAGTGCACTCAGTCTGCAACTACCACTCAAACCTGATTGCGGTTAATATGCGGCTTGCGTTTTTATTAGGTAGCGCTGTTAGAGCTGCTGCTCTCTTATTATCAATACCAAATAAGCATTACCGCGCTCAATATTGGTTGCCACTATGCCAAAGAAGATGTTGATAATAATTCCCAACAAAATAATCAAAAAATTACAAAACAGACTAATAACACAGGTCGACAAAATTTCAACAAATTTTTGTTACAGAAATAAAATTCTACTTTTCTAAAGGATTTCGGTGCGCTGAATCCGAATCTGCACTCAGATTAAGAGAAATATCCGCGTTTTCAATAGCTTTAATCAATTTTTAAAATAAGTAAGAAATTTAAAAGATATTGAGGAGTGAATATAGCCAAAAATCGCGTTTTTGGCCTCTTTACACATGAATATCTCAAAAACTGTACGTATTAGCGAAAATCTGACTTCAGATTCGGATTCAGCGCACCGAAATCCTTTAGAAAAGTAGAATTTATTTCTGTAACAAAAACTTGTCGACCAGTGTAAATTATCGCCTTCGTATTCGAATGATAAATGAAACTTAAAAGAAGTACAGCTGCTTTGGTTTACAAAAAAAATAATATCTGAAACGTAAATTACATCTATGAATGAATTTTCTTTGCAGTTCGTTTGATTTTTCTTTGGTCAAAGCTTTGGTAGAAATTAAAACAAAAAACATTTTTAAAATTAACAAATTAAGTATATCATAGAATAATTTTATCATATTGAAAAAGAGAAATACTAAAATCATTTGATGGTGACAGGTAACAAGGTCAATGGAAATAAGATCAATTGACCTTATTTCCCACCCGGTTGGGAAATAAGGTCAACTGACATTATTGCGTTTTTGGAAATCGCGCGATTTTTAATTCCAAATTTTCATTTTCCTACTTTTTTGCCATGCCGCAGGATAAGGCAAGTAGACATAGTTTTTAAATACATTTTTATTTAAATTTTTGTATAACTAGATATTTAACATACTTTACATTATTATATAATTTATTGAAATATTTTTGCTGTGTTGGCAACAACTTGTCTGCAGTAGGGGCAGAGAACAGGGCACTTTACACGAGCGGCATTTTGCGCAATTTTTGAATAGCATTCGGCACAAAGCTTCAAATGGCTGCATGGAAATAATACCGTATCGCGAGGGGTTTCGGTACAGAGGATACAATTTAAAATGGCATTTGTCTGGCTGAAATGGATGACTTCATTATTGCCTTCCTCCCCGCTTGCGTCTGACATACTTGCATCACAATCCGCAATAAGATTTTCGTCAGTCATAACGGGTTTTCAGAAGAACTCAGCAAATATTTTCATGAATGAACAAGTTTTAAGCATAGTTGACATTATTTCCATTTGGATTGGGATATAAGGTCAATTATTTTATTTCCAAATTTTCGTTGACCTTATTGCGTTTTCCAAAAACCAAAAACCAAAACCCAACCGGGTGGGAAATAAGGTCAATTGACATTATTTCCGTTGACCTTGTTACCTGTCACCCATTTGATAGTTACCAAATTACCAACCGCAAAAAAATACCTATTTTGGAATTAGTTATAAACCATATGCTCAGTTTGAGTTCGTCCTTCTCCCCACCAGCTGGCATATTTACCTATTTCACCATCCACATGCAATGACCCAGCTCGTTCCGTACGGGTAAAATACCCATATTGGCTCAATCGCGCATGGCTGGACGTTAAATACAAAGTAATCAGGGTAGTAAGGTGTTCATCCAATGAGCATATCATTAACTAGCATACATTGTAAGCTGCAGGTAGGCAGTTCGAAGCCTACTTCGCCAACGTTGTAAGATGGATGTAGGCGGACTGAATACAACTCCGTTTACAGGGTAAGTTGTTGGTAGGCACCTCGAATATACTTTCGCTTACCTTGTAAGGTGAACGTAGGCGGACTCAATACAATTCCGTTTACATTGTAAGCTGTAAGTAGACATTTCGAAATCAAAACCACCTCTACCCCCACTAATCATATGTATGTACATATGCAATGACTTTCAGATAATACAGCAAAGAAAGTTACACAAATGGTTAATAAATGCTTCACACATAGGCCTGCCCAGCCAATTTATGCTGGGACTGCTACTGGTATGGATGTAAGGAAACGTGCATAATTAGGGAAACTCAAGAAAAACCCACATAAAACACCAGAAGAAAACACCGAAATCCGCCAATAATCAAACATATCTACATAGGGAGAACGTCTAAGATCTGTTATATACAATTTTAGACAATTTTATTCTATCAGCGCTTGATTCAGAAACGAATTTGTAACAAAAAAAATTCTTCAATGTGATTGTTATTTTGTTTCTAAGGAATTTCCGAATGTATTATTCATAGCAACACAACAAGCATGAAATTTGAAGAAAAACAGAAAAATGCACAAAATTCATTTTTTTGAACCCTACTTACTTTTTCATACACATTGTATGTTAGTTGGCATTGTTCATACTGTGTAGTATACATCACTGGGGAGAAGTAGAGTGGTAGGTAATTTTCGCCGCTGGGTTGATTTAAAATCTCGCTCTTTGTTCAAAATTTTGTTTGTGAGAAAATATTTTTTGTGAGAAATCCAACAAAAACAATAATGAGAATCGATTTTTTTTTAATTTTGTTTTTCAATGATTCATATAATTCATGGATTCTTTTTTAGGAAAAGGGAAGTATAAATACGTTACTACAATTCAATATAACGTTTAATGTTCCACTATATGATGGCGTTGGATTGAATTTCAGGTTGATGTCATGGTTCGAATCCGGAAGAGAATATAAAATAAAGAAGAAAAAGTAGAATAAGAAATAAATATAGCAAACAATTAAGACGAAATAGAAAAGAAGAGGAGAACAAGCGGAGGCTACATTTTTGTAGTTGGGACTCGGATTGAGAGAAGATGAAGATAAAGCAAAGCCGTTGGATACAATTTCAAATCTGGAAGAGAAAATGATATAGCGGACACTGCAGTGTTTTTTCTCATAGCACTTAAAAAAAAATAAACATTTTTAAATTTAAAATGTTTTTTCTTGTTTTAAAAATATTACAATGAACATTTTTAAAATAAAAATGTTGGTATTTACATCTTTTTTAAATACGTTTTTACCCATTTTAAGCACGTTTTCATATGTTTTAATATTTTTTCCCCTGAGTGTACGAACGAAAATTAGTTGGTGGTACCAACGGTGACAGGTAACAAGGTCAATGGAAATAAGGTCAATTGACCTTATTTCCCACCCGGTTGGGAAATAAGGTCAATTGACATTATTGCGTTTTTGGAAAACGCAATAAGGTCAATTGACTTTATTGCGTTTTCGAGCATTTAGCTTCGCATCGGTCCGTGTCGGTTCGCGTCGCTGCTGTTATTAGAAAAGTTAAGCGCCGCAGGGGAAAATTTGGAATTAAAAATCGCGCGATTAAACTGCTTTTTAAGAGATAAGAAATGCGCCGCAGGCGAAAATTTGGAATAAAAAATCGCGCGATTTTTAATTCCAAATTTTCATTTTCCTACTTCTTTGCCATGCCGCAGGATAAGGCAAGTAGACATAGTTTTTATATACATTTTTATTTAAATTTTTGTATAACTAGATATTTAACATACTTTACATTATTATATAATTTATTGAAATATTTTTGCTGTGTTGGCAACAACTTGTCTGCAGTAGGGGCAGAGAACAGGGCACTTTACACGAGCGGCATTTTGCGCAATTTTTGAATAGCATTCGGCACAAAGCTTCAAATGGCTGCATGGAAATAATACCGTATCGCGAGGGGTTTCGGTACAGAGGATACAATTTAAAATGGCATTTGTCTGGCTGAAATGGATGACTTCATTATTGCCTTCCTCCCCGCTTGCGTCTGACATACTTGCATCACAATCCGCAATAAGATTTTCGTCAGTCATAACGGGTTTTCAGAAGAACTCAGCAAATATTTTCATGAATGAACAAGTTTTAAGCATAGTTGACATTATTTCCATTTGGATTGGGAAATAAGGTCAATTATTTTATTTCCAAATTTTCGTTGGCCTTATTGCGTTTTTTGCGTTTTTCCAAAAACGCAATAATGTCAATTGACATTATTTCCGTTGACCTTGTTCCCTGTCACCGGTACCAACATGTGATCAAAAAGTTGAGGAACTGTAAATAGCAGTATTTATGAAAATAGTAGTATTTATGGTAATAGTATAATGGAACAGAATTTACTGCTTTCTTTGTAAAATACAATTAATGCGCTCATGAACTGATTTCTCGTTCAATCGATGAAAATAGTAGTGTCCACTGAGTTCCCTGTAGAGCACTCCAGTAAGTCTTAGTTGAACAACACCGAATGCCAACTTAGTATCAAGTGATGTTATATTTAAGTTTGCTGTTCTCAAGAGACTTGGATCATCTGGGTCGACCTCCACAGGAGTTTCAATAGCTCTTATCATATTATATTTCGGCTGTTCTTCGTTCCAACTCCAACCGACCACATTCATTCTAGTGGCCTTCATCCTGCCATATTTCGCCAGGAGTATTGATGAAAGTGTGGAGGAAAAGCGAAATGGTGCAGCTACTTCAGCAATTCCAATAAAGCCAAAATGGTCCATAGACACATGATGTTTCTTTGCAACTGGGTGACTTGCTCCAAACAGAGGTTTCGTCAATTCATGATAATTGGCAAACACGGTGACATTATTTTCATATTCAATTGAGTGCAAATCAGCAGTAATTACATACTTGAAAGTAACTAATGCACCTGCAGCAAAATATTCGTCTCCATGATATACTGCCACCAAATATTTGGCTTCGCATCTAGTGACCGATTTATAAGAACGTCTACCACTTAACATTACCAACACAACGGTGGGCAGCATTAATAAAAGCGGAAAAATTATATGCGCGTTCATTTTGTTATTAACTTCAGTACTTATGAAGTATTAGTAGGAAATTTTCCCCTTTTTATACTAAAATCTAGCAAAGGTTTTTGAAGCAAATGCCTAAAATTTAACTAAGTATTTACGGACAACTAAACAAACAAATTTTTAAGTTCATTTGATTAAGCGCCAATAAACTACGTACAGGTGTCTGTGCATATTTGCAGAGAATTGAAAAAAAAAAAAACAAGTACCTAATAGTCCGGTTAGTCGAGAACGTAAGCCCGTATACCGTGTCAGCTGATCCGATCTATTCAATGGGATTTGTGTGTAAACCGCAGAAATCAAAATCATTTTTTTTTTGTATATAAAACAAAATGTTATGAAGAAATTTCATTAAGTATATATATATAAATTTTGGCTGTTATAGCAAATTTAATATACCTCTATTGCAGTGGCGGACCTAGCATAAATTGCCTGGGCAAGCCTATGTGTGAAGCATAACCATTAGCCATTTATGTAATTTCCTTTGCTGTATTATTTAAAAGTCTGATTGCGCTCCGTCATTGAATTTGATTTAGAGCTCTCGATTTCCTTTTTAACATTTTCGAGTGGCCCGAATAAATGCTTTTCAATGCTCGAACGCTCGTTTGTTTGTTTATTACGCGTATGTTTGTACGGGCATTTGAACAATTCGGGTATTTGAAGATCGTTTTTTCTCGTTTATTTTTTTTTTTTTGTTTTTTCATATGTATTTTTTATTTTTGTTTTCCTGATACACATTTTTTTGTTTGTATACTCAGAGAAAAGAAATCAAAAATAAAATTTTTACTTTTATAATGCACGTTTTAAACCAAGTCATTTTTATTTTATAAATGAACATTTTTAAATTAAAAATTAAATTTTTTAAATTAAAATGTATTTAGGATTTAAAAAGAAACATGTTTAAATTAAAAATTAAAATTAATGGAATAAAAACGATAGTTTTTCCATCAAAATCTCATAGTGCTTAAAATAAAAATAAACATTTTTAACTTAAAATTGTTTTTTCTTGATTTTGCAATTTTACTCTGAACATTTTTAAAATAACAAATTTCGTATTTACATAATCCTTAAATATAAAAACGTGCGCTAGGGAAATCTTACACGAATGCGCAGAGGTATTTTTAGTTTCCTTATACCGACGGAAATTTCAGCAGTAGCAAGTGTATTTGCTTATTGCCTAAAAAATGGGTGCTGTAGTGTTTGAAAAACTGAGGTCCAATTTGATTTCCACCGCTTTTTAAAATTATCTTGATATTGCGCCAAAAATCACAATCAACCCTTTTATAATCTGGTATTTGATATTTATGTTTGCATGCACATGCAGATGTAAGAAATTATGTGCATAAGTATGTACCTACATGCAAACGAAAATCAAATCAAATATGCATATGGCTGTGAATACTGAACTTTTAAATGCCGAAGCCAGCTTCATATTCGCATACAAATTTGATGTGAAAAATAAAAAAAGTGCTTTGCTGGTTTTTTTTTTTTCAATTTAAGTCTGAAAATAAGCAATTGGTTTCTCCTTAGCAGAAGCGAGAAAACAAGCTATGTTATTCTGTTTTGAAAGCCACGTAAACGCTAATGTGTGGAAACGTTGAAGCATGCTCACTGTGCTGTGTTTGGCTGTACAAACAAAATACACATTGTGAGGTGGATTGGTGGTGTATTTGCGCTATTTTCTTAGCAGGCTTTTAGGGGCACGTTACAGTGGGGGCTATATCATTGAGAACTTAAATAGTAAACACTTTTAAAACGTAAAATAACCAGATTTTAAAGAATTTCGTATGAAATGAACGAAAATGTGTACGCAAGCCGGGCTTCTCGGCTTGTATGAAGCGACCGCCTCTGCTCTATTGTGAGTTAAGCCAAAATGTTTTTATTAATATCTTTTGATTGGAATACGACGTTATAATACGTTATAGGTATGGGGGTTTTACAGAAATATAGAGTTTTTAATGTATAATAACGTGGTATATATAACTCAATTTTGTCTTAAGTCGACTTAGGCGGTTATGGCTTGTGACCACAGAAATATTTAAACAGTAATTTTCACAGCATTATAAATTGTACAATGTTATCGAATATACATATATGTGTTCACATGGAAAAACTACTTAAACCATAGATGCTCATGCCTATCCCCTTGAATCACATTTGTTTTTGTTTTTCCCCCCAGACATAGGCACAGATACAAATTCGCCCTTTGAATATAAAAATAAAATTTTCTTCCCCTGCCATATGCCCTCAGGTATAAAAAATTTCAAATGAATGTGATTGAGTTTCATATGGGAAGGGCGAAGCTACGTTAGCTGAAATATTATTGCGAGTCACAGTCTATGCTAATTAATTATAGGTACGTATATAAATTAATAATTAAGGTAAGTTACATATTTGACAGAAATAAAATATGACAAGTATCCACTCATAAGAAATGAAATTTTAAAATACTTATCCATGTTCGGTAGCACTTATATTTGCGAAAAAGCCTTTTCTAGCCTTAAGTTAAACAAAACAAACCAAAGAAACCTTTTATCACACAAGCATTTGGAAGCAATTCTGCATTTATCCACCTCTGATTTGACAATAAATATTGACAATTTATTAAACAGCCTTGAATAAACTTATCACTTATTGTTATTATGTAATATGTAGTAGATACATTTTTTTTTATATGTACGAGTTCATATCTTAATCTATATATATAAAAGGAAGTGGCGTTAGTACAAACGCGTAGAGATAGAGACAGAGATAGAGATAGATATAGGGATAGGGGAAATTAGGTTTGTCGCGGCGAATATATGTATATCTCTTTTGTTCAGAGAATTGACAGTTTTATAACTTTATAGGAATAAATTTTAGGCAGAACAACGTCTGCCGGGCCAGCTAGTTTAATATAAATAAAATATGTTGTAAATATTGTACATATGTATGTATTTATGTTGTATGCAAAATTTTCCAATCATACAATAAAAATTTACTTGTAGTTTGTAACTTTTTTTTTAAATCTAACACAAATTTTTTCTGAGTGCACTAATAAATTTTTGTAGATGTATTGGAGTTTACCCATTCAATACGAGATCACCCTTGACTTAAACGAACCATTTTTTATAACTTTAATTTTTAAAAAGAAAGGAAAGAAAAAATTTATTAATTATTTTTAAATCCAAAAAAAAAAACAAGTAAAAGCGCGGCTGTCTTCGGCCGTACCGAAGACTTCATACCTTTCATGAGTGGGGAAATGAAAAGTTACCTATGTATGTACATAGCCGGATTAAGTTTAATTTATAATTTTAATTCTGTGGGTTCATTTATGGAAAGATTTATTAGAAAAAATGGTGTCTTGGCTATTTATATGGAGGAGTTATACACGAAAATGTCCATATCTGAACAATCGGTTGTATGGGAGCTATATGTTATAGTGGTCCGATCTTAACAATTTTCGGTAATCCCGTTTGGGCCCATATGGGTACAAATACTTCAAAATTGCACGCCGTTAGCTGTTAAAATGGAGGAGTTATACACCAAAATGTCCATATCTGAACAATCGGTTGTAGGGGAGCTATATGTTATAGTGGTCCGATCTTGACAATTTTCGGTAACCCTGTTTGGGCCCATATGGGTACAAATACTTAAAAATTTCACGCCGTTAGCTGTTAAAATGGAGGAGTTATACACCAAAATGTGTTTATCTGAACAATCGGTTGTAGGGGAGCTATAGGTTATAGTGGTCCGATCTTAACAATTTTCTGTAATCCCGTTTGGGTCCATATTTGTACAAATACTTCAAATTTCAGGCCATTAGCTGTTAAAATGGAGGAGTTATACACCAAAATGTGTATATCTGAATAATCGGATGTTGTGGAACTATATGTTATAGTGGTCCGATATTGACAATTTTCGGTAACCTTGTTTGGGCCAAAATGGGTACATTGACTTCAAAGTTTCAAGTCCTCAGCTGTTTAAATTAGGAAGTTATGCACAAATTACATCCAAAAATTTCATGTATATCTGAATAATCGGTTGTTTTCTATATGTTATAGTGGCCCGATTCGGCCGGTTCCGACAAATGATCAGCTGCATATAACAACATACCTGTATTGCGAATTTCATTCAAATATCTCAAAAACTGAGGGAATAGTTTGCGTTCACACAGACGGACGGACGGACAGACGGACGGACGGACAGACGGACCGACGGACAGACGGACATGGCTTAATCGACTCAGCTCGTGATTCTGATCATATCGGTATATATTTTGGTGGGTCCCCCACGCTTCCTTCTGGTACTTTCGACAAAAATTTTTTGGCACTAAGTTATAATACCATTTCATTCTCATGAAAGGTATAAAAAAATGTAAATATATACATACATACATATGCATATATAAATTAATAGCAAGATAATAAAAGGAGATAGTACTGAAAATTAAAGCAAAAATTGTATTTATCCACATATGGTGGCTGTATTTTCTTAATTGATAACTCTTGCTGGCAGTGGCGGATCCACGGGGGGGGGTATTTTGGGGGTTCAAACCCCCCGCCCCTTGTGGTTTATCATATATCCCAAATTAATGCCTTTATAGATTCTGCGCCCAAATTTCCCAAACTGATCAAGGAAAACTCTATCATTCCAAAAGCAATGGTTGGATGGGTTTAGCTGTCCAAAGGAAAAACTCGACATTTATTTTCATTTATTTTCAGATTATATTTTATATGCACATACATATATATATGTGTGAAAAGACAATTGCGCACTTGTCGTCCATCGTAAAAGATGCGAGCATAGTAGGTAGTTGAAAGAAATACAATTAAGAGCGCTTTCACATTACTCGGTGCGGTATCGGATCGACATTTTTGGTTTTTACCGAAAGTATACCGAAACCTTACCGACCACGTGTATTTAAATCGGCACTTTCACATTAGTGTTGCATACATGAAATCGGAGCGGATTAATTTCGGTATACCGCAACGCGGTAAGACCGGTCAGTAAAATTTGAGGAATTACTGCAGACATTTTTGCGGCGTAATAAAAGAAGAAGAACAAAGTCAGTAAAAAAAACTCGTTTCGGCTATAAATGTAGCAAGTTATAATGTCTTCGTCTTCGCTATAAGACATTATTGTTATTATTGAGTGATTTGTTGAAGTCAAAAATTTTGTTTTGCAAATTTCGATGTTTGTTTTCCTATTTTCTGCCGATTACGCACCGAAACTATTCCCACAAGTGTGAAAAACGCAGCAACGGGGAATCGTTTCGGTAAGCTGAAAATACTGAGCAAAAAATGTCGATCCGAAGTCATACCGAGTAATGTGAAAAGGCCCTAAAGTACAGCGTTTGACATGCACAATGTAAATGGCTCGTTGGCGTAGCTGTAGCGCCTTTGATTCGCATTTTGTCGATCGCGGTTCGAATCCTGCCTGTGGCTTGTATTTTTTTTTTTTTTATTTATTTAAAAATTAAAAAAATATTTAAAAATGAATAAAAAAATATATATTTTATTCATGTATACTGGGCACACCACATAACATCCAAAATATGTACCTACATGCGAAAAAAGTTCATGTAGGTATCTTTGGACGCACGTGCATAAAATCAAATTTGTCAAATGCTATTCGCAAATTGCCAAATCGCAAAATTATTTTGATGATCAATTTTTGATGATCGATTTGCCACCAATACCATACGATACTCATTCGCACTTACCAATGCAAAAATATACATACATACATACGTTATACATGTTATTTAGAACTTCAATTGAAATCTCCTGCACTTTATGTGATGACATACATATTGTTAATTTGGAGGGTTTTGAGTTTGGTGATTTTAAGGTGCGGGGAAATGGCGCAACTAGTATATAGAATAATAATAGTTGGTGGTACTTATTAGTCCTTATTTTCACCAGCGTCTGCCCTTAAAAAACATCTTCCAAAAAAAGAAATTTTGAAAACCCCCCTTGCCGAAATCCTGGATCCGCGCCTGCTTGATGGTCTTCCTGTGCAACTTTTCTACATTAAAAAGTTATAAATTGCCACAATAGATCTGAGTTTCTGTAAAAAACAGATTATGGATTTTTCAATTTTGTAAATTTAATGTTCTGACTGTGTTTTTTGTTATTTTATGTTTTAGCCCTTGATAACTATCACCAAGGTGTGATGGAAATATATTGGCAAGCAACAAAATTAAAACAAAAATGGGTTTTAATTACCAACTAAGCCGGAAAAAAGTAACTAAATTATTAAAAAAAAAAGTCGTCAACGACAAATTTAAAAACGATAAAATGTATAGTTTCTCGCCATTTGGGAAATAAGGCGTAGCTGTGTATTGAACAGAGTTGTAATTAATATAAGAGAAAAAATAAAAATCAAAAAATTATTATTATTGAAAGAAACATATTTTAAAAGTCTTTCCATAATAGTTATTTCTGAGATATTTTTATACTCAGCTGTACTAGTACACAGAGTATTATAATTTTGATTTCATAACGGTGGATTGTAACATAATGAAATAATCGAGATAGATATAGACTTATATATATCAAAATGATCAGGGTGAAAGGAGAAATCGATTGAGCCATGTCCGTCCGTCCGTCCGTCTGTCCGTCCGTCCGTCCGTACGCAGGATAACTCGCGTAAAAATTGAGATATTTTGATGAAATTTGAAATGCAAGTTGGTATCGAGACTGGGACGGTTGGTATTGAAAATGGGCGAAATCGGACCATGACCACGCCCACTTTTCCTATATAGAAAAAATCGGAAATTTGGTATCTCAACCACTAATATAGCTAGAGTGATAAAATTTTACCCACGTATTGAGCTCAGGCCCTTATGAAGAAATTTGATGAAGTTTTGGAAAATGGGCGGTGCCACGCCCACTTATTAAGGGTCAAACATTGAAAGTTTTATATGTCATAACTCAGAAACCGTTGAAGATATATCGATGAAATTTGGTATGCGTAATTTGCTTACCTGTACAAATGTTTTGGCGAAAAATTATCAAAATCGGTTGACGGCCACGCCCACTTTTATATATGGGAACTATAAAGGGGCCTAATAAAAACATTTTAAGCGATATCTCTGTCAAATATAAAGATCTATCACTGAAATTTTGTGGCAGGAGTCCAACTAGGGACATAAAACAAAAAATATAAAAATTTTTGAAAATGGGCGGTGCCACGCCCACTTATTAAGGGGCAAATATTGAAAGTTTTATAAGCCATAACTCAGAACCGTTAAAGATAAAGCGATGAAATTTGGTACGCGTGATATATTTACTTAGCCAAATGTGTGGACGAAAGATTACCAAAATCGGTTGACGACCACGCCCACTTTTATATATGGGTATTATAAAGTGATCTAATAAAAACATTTTAAGCGATATCTCTGTCAAATATAAAGATCTATCACTGAAATGTGACATGAGTTCTACAATAGACCGGAAACAAAAAATAAAAAAGTTTGGAAAATGGGCGTGGCACGGCCTCTTTTTATACAAAGGAATCTACGAGCCTATTACTCGACAAATAACTGAGATATTATGACGAAACTTGGTTTATACACTATTATAACATGTGTTAATAGACACGCAAAAATGTATTGAAATCGGTTTATGACCACGCCTACTCTTTAACAAAGATATTTCTGGAACACCCTTTTGGAATTTGTAACGTGAAGTCTTTGTAACTAAAAGTCATAGAGGGATGCAATTTTGCACTAACAATAATATTTATATGCTTATTTGGATGATTGATACAAATGTTGAGAATGGGCGTGGCTGCGCCCTGTTTATGCAGCACTCGTGTCATATAAAATACACCCTATATCGAACAAACGCAAACAAACAATGAAAGCATACAGCTGAGTATCTAATGTTCGATTCCACTCGAACTTAGGTTTCCTTACTTGTTTTTAAGTCTTTTTGTAATTATTATAAATGAGAAATTTTGTTTTATATCTTCAAAGACTTTTATATTGAGACAAATTTGAAAAAAGTCTTTGAGTAATTATTATCCCCCAATAAACACAAAAGCGAGGATGGTATCGTGGCAAACTCGAGATGAGTTCGCGGAGGTGAATGTTATTTTTCGGATTCGTATCGAGTTCGAGATGGACTCGAGAAAAATCAATTATCGCAATAGCATTTATTAATTTTGTTGGATCTTGCTTTACACGAAGAAATTCCCTGTTGGGCTTTAATTTACTCTTTAAAACTGCACTCGAGAAATTTAAAAGTTCGGATGATATCGTGGGGAATTCGAGGCGGATTCGCAGAAGAAGATTTTCTAGAATGTATTCGCCAATGATCCCAAATCTCGAATTGCCAACGATCCGAGAACATAAAAATGCGCGAATCGCTAATGAGAGGTGACTCACCTGGGAATTCGGATTCGCCGATCTATCGTCGCGAACTATCGCCGCGATAATATAATCAGAGAAGCGAACTCGTCTCGAATTCGAGGCAAATCCGTTGTGTTTATTGGGCCGTAACAAATTGTTTTTTAAGTCTTCAAAGACTTTTTCATTGAGACGAATTTCAAAAATATCTTTAAGTAATTATTTTGATTAACAAATTTATTTTTTATATCTTCGATAAAATTCTTTCATACAATTTCAAATTGGAAATTTGCTTGAATTTTGAAGTACCTATATAAAATTTATTTTTATTTTAAACTTATATGAAAGTTATTGAAAATTTTCTGAGACTTTTTTGAACTTTGTCTCAATGAAAAAGTCTTTGAAGATATAAAAAACAATTTGTTACTGATAATAATTACGCAAAGACTTTTTTCAAATTTGTCTCAATATAAAAGTCTTTGAAGACTTAAAAAATATATATTTGAAATAACTATTATGGAAAGATTTTTAAAATATAAGTTTCTGAATAATAATTATAGAAGATTTTTATCATTTTCATCAGGAAAAAAATATTATCAAAAGACTTTTATGATTCTGAAGAAAATTTGTAAGACTTTTTTATAATTTCAAAATGAAATAATAATTATTCTACATCTCTGGTATTGAAGAGTAATCCGGATAACACTTTGAAGATAAATAAATTTTTATTTGTTCAGAAACGGCCAAATGGCAACTCTGAGACAAAATGTAAACAAATCATGTATGTATGTGAATATGTTTAAGTAAAACAGCTGATTTCTCCGTTGCCTTACGGGCTCAAAAAATCCCAATTGCATACGGGCGTTTGCGTCAGCGGGCGGACCACACGTTCTCGACTAACCGGACTATGAAACCGCGTTTGACTTCGGCCGTACCGCAGAGTACATACCTTTTGTGAATGAAGAACTTAACTGTTAATTCTGTGGTCACAAGCAATAACCGCTTAAGTCGACTTAGGAAGATTTCGAGTTAGATTTACCAAGTTATTCTCCTTTTAAAACTCTATATTTTTGTAAAACCCCCATGCCTATAACTTAATTCAATAAAAAGATATAAATAAAAACTCTTTTGGTTGCTTGTTTTTCCGACAGGGTAGGAATATGATGTATTGTGGAACGATCCTCCATCATCCCTTGTCAAGTTTGGTTTGGAGACAAACCGGTTTCGGCTAATATGCGCCATCTTCAGTGTCTTTTTTCGTTCTCCGAGAACGAACCGGTTTGTCTCCAAACCAAACTTGACAAGGGATGATGGAGGATCGTTCCACAATACATCATAAATAAAAACATTTAGGCTTAACTTACAATAGAGGTATATTAAACTTGTTATACCAGCCAAAGTAGATGTACATATCTGTGGCAATTTGCAATAATCGCTTAAAAAATGATTTCGAGATAAATTGATTTTTATATTCGAAACCGTTTCGTAACAAATCACAAAAGTCGAGTAAAAACTATGGACGCAAAATCAGTGAGCCATCCACAATGCACACTGGTTAGCCCCCATACACAAAAGTCAAAAATGTTGGTGCTTGAAAAAGAAATTTCTGTCATGCATTTCCGTGGGAAATATATTGAATTTTATGGAAAACCTCCTTCTATACGCACTAGCCATCATTAAATGTTACTTTGGCTGATTTAAAGTCAACACATTTGAAAAAAAATTTTTTCTGGAAAAAGTTTGTGTAAATAAGTGTATTATGATTTTTGCGATATTTCAAGTTTGAGTGCTAAAAAAAAATGCGGATAACTATGGAAACGCAAGAAAAACGTATGTTTCATGATTTAGCGAAAGAAAACAGTGAAAACAATTTATTTTTAGCAAAATACAAGATGAAGAAATCTTGGCTTTCTATGAGCGTAATTTTCAAGCATTAGCATTTTCACTTAAACTTTTAACAATTAAGGACCACTCTGGACAAGGTCTTATAAGCATATTTAGGGGCATTTCAGTTATTACATCTGGGTCTGGGTTAAGATAAATTTTTACTGAAACAATCCGGCTCATAATGAAAATTGGCTGCACTTGAAAAGAACTAAAAAGAAGAAGAAACATACAACATACATACAATACATACAACATACATATACCCAGCAGTAAAAATCTGAAATGAATCCTTTATGAATCACTGATGAAATTCATCATGAGGATATAAAGGCTGCTGAAGTTTTTCAAATAAATGGTTTGCTTTCCTCATGCCTATATGACACCGTTCGTAGCCGGCATAAAACTGTCCAATGGTAGGAAAAACAAAAGGAGCACACCTCGAATTGGAAGAGAAGCTCGGCCATAAAACTCGTCAGAGTTATAATAACGCAAAAACAATTCTTCTGTACGTTGAAAAGAGACAAATACTCCCTCAAAAACAATTTGATTGACTTTAAACTTCAAACTAAATGAAAATAACTATTTCAAAAATTATTTTTTTGGAAATTTGAATTTAAATTACTGAAATAAATTATGAAACTCAAATGGCGGGATAGCTATGTATTCCATGTTATAAGGAGAAGCCAGTGCGCAGTATAATTTTTCTTCCGGACTTCTTCTTTCCCCTTACGGCCAAAGCAGAAGCTTACAAGAGGCAAATTTGAAATTTGTATTTCCATATATTTTTTATTAATTTAATTTGTATTTCCATATATTTTTTATTTTAAATATAATTTGTTTTATAGTTGTCAAATTGAAAAAAATTTGTCAGAAAAGCTGCCAAATGTCAAAAAACCTACCGAAATACAAGCTGGCTCATGGGTTTTTAACCGCCTAGATGGTATTTCGTTTGTTTTTATACTCAGCTGTACTAGTACACAGAGTATTATAATTTTGATTTCATAACGGTGGATTGTAACATAATGAAATAATCGAGATAGATATGGACTTATATATATCAAAATGATCAGGGTGAAAAGAGAAATCGATTGAGCCATGTCCGTCCGTCCGTCCGTCCGTCCGTCCGTCCGTACGCACGATAACTCGCGTAAAAATTGAGATATTTTGATGAAATTTGAAATGCAAGTTGGTATCGAGACTGGGACGGTTGGTATTGAAAATGGGCGAAATCGGACCATGACCACGCCCACTTTTCCTATATAGAAAAAATCGGAAATTTGGTATCTCAGCCACTAATATAGCTAGAGTGATAAAATTTTACCCACGTATTGAGCTCAGGCCGTTATGAAGAAATTTGATTAAGTTTTGGAAAATGGGCGGTGCCACGCCCACTTATTAAGGGTCAAACATTGAAAGTTTTATATGTCATAACTCAGAAACCGTTGAAGATATATCGATGAAATTTGGTATGCGTAATTTGCTTACCTAGACAAATGTTTTGGCGAAAAATTATCAAAATCGGTTGACGGCCACGCCCACTTTGATATATGGGAACTATAAAGGGGCCTAATAAAAACATTTTAAGCGATATCTCTGTCAAATATAAAGATCTATCACTGAATTTTTGTGGCAGGAGTCCAACTACGGACATAAAACAAAAAGTACAAAAATTTTGGAAAATGGGCGGTGCCACGCCCACTTATTAAGGGGCAAACATTGAAAGTTTTATATGTCATAACTCAGAAACCGTTGAAGATATATCGATGAAATTTGTTTTGCGTAATTTGCTTACTTAGACAAATGTTTTGGCGAAAAATTATCAAAATCGGTTGACGGCCACGCCCACTTTTATATATGGGAACTATAAAGGGGCCTAATAAAAACATTTTAAGCGATATCTCTGTCAAATATAAAGATCTATCACTGAAATTTTGTGGCAGGAGACCAACTGGGGACATAAAACAAAAAATATAAAAATTTTGGAAAATGGGCGGTGCCACGCCCACTTATTAAGGGGCAAATATTGAAAGTTTTATAAGCCATAACTCATAAACCGTTAAAGATATATCGATGAAATTTGGTACGCGTGATATATTTACTTAGCCAAATGTGTGGACGAAAGATTTCCAAAATCGGTTGACGACCACGCCCACTTTTATATATGGGTTTTATAAAGTGACCTAATAAAAACATTTTAAGCGATCTCTCTGTCAAATATAAAGATCTATCACTGAAATTTTGTGACATGAGTTCTACAATAGACCGGAAACAAAATATAAAAAAGTTTGGAAAATGGGCGTGGCACCGCCTCTTTTTATACAAAGGAATCTACGTGCCTATTACTCGACAAATAACTGAGATATTATGACGAAACTTGGTTTATACACTTTTATAACATGTGTTAATAGACACGCAAAAATGTATTGAAATCGGTTTATGACCACGCCTACTTTTTAACAAAGATATTTCTGGAACACCCTTTTGGAATTTGTAACGTGAAGTTTTTGTAACTAAAAGTCATAGAGGGATGCAATTTTGCACTAACAATAATATTTATATGCTTATTTGGATGATTGATACAAATTTTGAAAATGGGCGTGGCTGCGCCCTGTTTATGCAGCACTTGTGTCATATAAAATACACCCTATATCGAACAAACGCAAACAAACAATGAAAGCATACAGCTGAGTATCTAATGTTCGATTCCACTCGAACTTAGGCTTCCTTACTTGTTTCAATATAGCTTGCACCAACGCAAAACGATAGTGATGAATATTCAACAAAGAATGGTCAATGATCTTTTAGCAGTGAAACAAATTTACTGCAGGGTATATGTATATATATGTATACATACACAAATGTCACTTTTTCAGTTCTGCCAAATCAAAAAAGCATTGTGCTGCCAAATCAGCTAGGAAAAAACAAATCGAACAGGGCGGATCAGAAATTGAACCAGCAATTTATCTGGTTTAATCGAGCTGAAATCTTTGTTGTTGCATTTACATGCAAAAATTTTTATCTGGGTTAGGATCACCGTATGTGAAACACGGCTTTTGAGTTCTTTCAAGTCTTCTTTTAAGAAGCCTGTTTATACATTTTTCCTTTTTTTCCCTTTTTCTTCAAATCTTATATTATAAATGTGAAATGGAAATTGTGTTTAAACTCAATTGGCGAGAAAACCGCTGAACGGATCCTCACGAAACTTTGCACACCTAGGTATTTTCACCCGGTAATTACTATAGGCATATTTTTAATCTGATTAAAAGTCAGGGATGGGCACCTCCCATACAAAATTTTCCTTTTTTTCGTAATATCTCATGAAATATTTGTACTAGAATAATGAAAATTTTTGTGAAGGAATAATACAAAAATATATACTCAACGGATAAACAATTTAGGTCTTGGTAAAGCAGGGATGGGCACTCTCCTCCCATATAAACTGAAATTTTCACATCGAATATCTCTGGAAATATTTGTAGTAGGGTACTGAAAACTGGTGTGAGGGCATATGAGATAACTACCCAATAGACCAAAGGGCTTGAGAATAATATTATAACAAGCTTACAAATATAAGCGTTAAGCTTGAGGAAAGCTTGTGTAAAGTATTGAAAAAGTCTTAAGAACAATTGTAGAAAAATCAAAACGGCACCCTTTTTATAAGCTTACAAATGTAATTGTAGAAAAATATTACTTGTGAAAGCTTGTTGAAAGCTTATAAATATAATTGTATGTATAAATAGTAGAAAAAATAAAAAAATATATTTCTATTTGCATATTTCTTTTCATTTTATTTCCTTCTTCAACTTTACTGCAATGTTCTTTATTTTATATTCTCCTCCTGTTTCGAACCATAACATCAACCTGAAATTCAATCCAACGGTATCATAGTGGGACATTCAACATTATGTTGGATTTTATTGAGGCTTTTATACTTTCCTTTTCGAAAAAGGAATCAATGAATTGTATGAATCATTGTAAAACCAAAATTTAAAAAAATTTTACAGCAAGCTTAAAACAATGTTATTATTAATAGTTTTTTAAGCTTTCATTGCAAGTGTAAAGTAAGCTTATTGTAATATTGTTTTCAAGCTTTTTAAGTAAGTGTTCCTCAATTATTACAATCGTGCTTGTGAATAAGCTTACAATTAAGCTTATAAAAACTGTATTGCAATAAGCTTACAATGGACAATTGTTATAAGCTTGTTCTCAAGTCCTATTACATTTCGCTTACATCCTGGTCTGTTGGGTATGTATTAAACGGGAAAAACACTAGGGCTTGGTAAAGCAGGGATGGGCACCTCCCATACAAACTGAAACTTTCACAGCGAATATCTCTGGATATATTTGTAGTAGGGTACTGAAAACTGGTGTGAGGGCATGTGAGATAACTATGTATTAAACGGGTAAAACTGCTAGGTCTTGGTAAAGCAGGGATGGGCACCTCCCATGCAAACTGAAACTTTCACAACGAATATCTCTGGAACAATTTTTAGTAGGGTACTGAAAACTGGTGTGAGGGCATGTGAGATAACTATGTATTAAACGGGTAAAAACGCTAGGTCTTGGTAAAGCAGGGATGGGCACCTCCCATACAAACTGAAATTTTCACATCGAATATCTCTGGAAATATTTGTAGTAGGGTACTGAAAATTGGTGTGAGGGCATGTGAGATAACTATGTATTAAACGGGTAAAAATGCTAGGTCTTGGTAAAGCAGGGATGGGCACCTCCCATACAAACTGAAACTTTCGCAGCGAATATCTCTGAAAAAATTTGTAGTAGGGTACTGAAAACTGGTGTGAGGGCATGTGAGATAACTATGTATTAAACGGGTAAAAACGCTAGGTCTTGGTAAAGCAGGGATGGGCACCTCCCATACAAACTGAAATTTTCACATCGAATATCTCTGGAAATATTTGTAGTAGGGTACTGAAAATTGGTGTGAGGGCATGTGAGATAACTATGTATTAAACGGGTAAAAATGCTAGGTCTTGGTAAAGCAGGGATGGGCACCTCCCATACAAACTGAAACTTTCGCAGCGAATATCTCTGAAAAAATTTGTAGTAGGGTACTGAAAACTGGTGTGAGGGCATGTGAGATAACTATGTATTAAACGGGTAAAAATGCTAGGTCTTGGTAAAGCAGGGATAGGCACCTCCCACACAAACTGAAATTTTCACATCGAATATCTCTGGAAATATTTGTAGTAGGGTACTGAAAATTGGTGTGAGGGCATGTGAGATAACTATGTATTAAACGGGTAAAAACGCTAGATCTTGGTAAAGCAGGGAAGGGCACCTCCCATACAAACTGAAATTTTCACAGCGAATATCTCTGGAAATATTTGTAGTAGGGTACTGAAAATTGGTGTGAGGGCATGTGAGATAACTATGTATTAAACGGGTAAAAACGCTAGATCTTGGTAAAGCAGGGAAGGGCACCTCCCATACAAACTGAAATTTTCACAGCGAATATCTCTGGAAATATTTGTAGTAGGGTACTGAAAACTGGTGTGAGGGCATGTGAGATAACTATATATTAAACGGGAAAAACACTAGGTCTTGGTAAAGCAGGGATGGGCACCTCGCATACAAACTGAAATTTTCACAGCGAATATCTCTGGAAATGTTTGTAGTAGGGTACTGAAAACTGGTGTGAGGGCATGTGAGATAACTATGTATTAAACGGGTAAAAACGCTAGATCTTGGTAAAGCAGGGAAGGGCACCTCCCATACAAACTGAAATTTTCACAGCGAATATCTCTGGAAATATTTGTAGTAGGGTACTGAAAATTGGTGTGAGGGCATGTGAGATAACTATGTATTAAACGGGTAAAAACGCTAGATCTTGGTAAAGCAGGGAAGGGCACCTCCCATACAAACTGAAATTTTCACAGCGAATATCTCTGGAAATATTTGTAGTAGGGTACTGAAAATTGGTGTGAGGGCATGTGAGATAACTATGTATTAAACGGGTTAAAACGCTAGGTCTTGGTAAAGCAGGGATGGGCACCTCCCATAAAAACTGAAACTTTCACAGCGAATATCTCTGGAAATATTTGTAGTAGGGTACTGAAAACTGGTGTGAGGGCATGTGAGATAACTATATATTAAACGGGAAAAACACTAGGTCTTGGTAAAGCAGGGATGGGCACCTCGCATACAAACTGAAATTTTCACAGCGAATATCTCTGGAAATGTTTGTAGTAGGGTACTGAAAACTGGTGTGAGGGCATGTGAGATAACTATGTATTAAACGGGTAAAAACGCTAGGTCTTGGTAAAGCAGGGATGGGCACCTCGCATACAAACTGAAATTTTCACAGCGAATATCTCTGGAAATGTTTGTAGTAGGGTACTGAAAACTGGTGTGAGGGCATGTGAGATAACTATATATTAAACGGGAAAAACACTAGGTCTTGGTAAAGCAGGGATGGGCACCTCGCATACAAACTGAAATTTTCACAGCGAATATCTCTGGAAATGTTTGTAGTAGGGTACTGAAAACTGGTGTGAGGGCATGTGAGATAACTATGTATTAAACGGGTAAAAACGCTAGGTCTTGGTAAAGCAGGAATGGGCACCTCCCATACAGACTGAAATTTTTACAGCGAAAATCTCTTGAAATATTTATAGTAGGGTACTGAAAATTGGTGTTGGGCATATGAGTCCGTTACGTACTCAACGGACAAAAAAAAATAAGAAAACTATCTTTGACGTCAAGAATGATATTTTTCTATGTAACTTTTTTGGACTAATTCAATATGCTAATATTTTTAAAAGCACGTGGTGTGAAACCCGCGGGTAACCTCTAGTATCATATTAAATGTAACTAGTCTATACAAAATATTGTTGCCCAAGATGCTCCTTTTACGTATTTTTGTACATATTTACATCGACTGTTTTCGATAAAACTTTATTTTCGATAAAATCTGAGTAATTGAGTTTTGTCCCACTCTCCATACAATTTTTTTTTTTGATCCCGCGAAATATCGCGGAAATATTTTTTTTTAATTGTAACTTTGTTATTTGACATCGGATTTTTAAAATCGAAATGTCATTAGTTTAGTCTTTGGACATATGTAATTCACATACTCTTCAGACTTTTTGTTTTAACAAAAATAAGCAAATTTGTAAGTTTAATTATAGGTATCTACAATAAAGCAAGCATAATGCTACGATAAAAAAGAATTTGGTAACTTAGTTTAATGTCCACAAATCAATTTTAATCCGATTAACCAATTTCTTTCAAATTAATTTGCCACACAGCAGCCACAAAAATTATATTCCAACAAACATATAGTCAATGAGGATGGTAGTTATTATCGATAACTACTTAAATTCTGATGAGAAAAAGGGCTGCTACCTCAACCTTTTTAATATAAAACAGATTTCAAACAAAAAGGGGAATATTCATAGTCAAAATAAAATATTCATTTTAACTAACTTAAAATCAGATTTTATCAAGACTATGAATATGCCTCAAAATAAATAAATGAGGGACAAATGAGGGACACTAGGAAAAAAACAGAACATTTTGAGGTTTTCCGAAAAAACAAAAATACGAGGGACGGACGTCTGAAAAACAGAACGGTCCCTCAAAAAACAGAACGGATGGTCAGCCTAGCTATAGATAGCAGAGAGTGTAAGCTGACCACGGGGGTCTTCAATGACAACATTTGTGGCTTGTATAGCATTTGTGGCCGCTGTGGTGCAGTGGGTAGAGTGCTCGCCTGCTATGCCAGAGGTCTCGGGTTCAAACCCCAGTCCGAACCAAAAAAAATTTTTCTAATTAGTAAAAATCCAATTATTGGGTTTTTTAAGAGCAGCGGTCACCTCTCGGCAGTGGGCGGCATACCCTCCGAGTGTATTTCTGCCATGAAAAAGCTTCTCACAAAAAATGCATTCGCCGTTCGGAGCCGGCATAAAACTGTAGGTCCACCCAATTAGTAGGAAAAACAAAAAGGAGCACACCTCGAATTGGGAGAGAAGCTCGGCCATAAAACTCGTCAGAGTTATAATAGCGCCATTGTATTATTATATATTATATTATTATAGCATTTGTATTCCGTATACGGAACGAATTCGTGCTGTAATATTTAATACTTTTCCGTATCAAGATACCTGAGCCTCCATGAGCTTTGTTACTTGGGTGTTTTGTGTGGTAAAACTTGTAGTTGGGTACTTCAAAATAGCTTTTGTCCGTAAAATGGGTCTCCGATATGAGGAGACTGAAGTAGTATCATGGGACTGAAGTAGAGCTTTAACTTCAAGTAAGTGTTTGGATAGGCCGTTGGCATTTCAGATAATAATATTTAACGGGTTGAAGATGCACAGTTTTTAGTCGTGAAGGTGACGAGGAGGCTCATCATTGCTGTCATTTGTTGCATGACTTGCTTCAGTAGATCTATCATTTCTCGCATTTCGTTAGTGTTTTGCGTTGGTGTGTGGGTTTCATTACTATTAGGAATAGCATTATTAGGGTTCGAGCGGGGTGTTACGCCTTTCTTTGCTGCTTGAGCATATGTGACTGGGTATGGCTCAATTTGAATTGGGGTTTCACTTGGCTGTGTTGGTTTCTCCTGAGGCTGTGTAGACGCTTTTTTCCTCAGAGTTGGATATTTGGCGCATTGGAGGTTTTTGTATACCATACAGCCTTTATAATTTGCTAGATGGTTACCCTCACATAGAGCGCATTTGACATCGTCAGATCTTGTCTTTCGCTTGCAATCAGAGGAGAGGTGGTTTCCAGCACATTTTATTCGACGGCAGTAGGACTTTGTGTGGCCACATCGCTGACAGTTAGCGCATTGCGGTATTTCACGCTTCGGGTGCGGGGGCTCGAAAGTAATTTTAGAGTGCAGGAGACTTTTAACTTGATATATCTCCTTGTTGTTGGATTCGGGTTTGAGTTCAATAATAAACATAGGAAGAGGCTTTTTTGTGACTATGTTTCACGTTCCAAATGTTTGTGACTGAATGACCGAGATCTTTTAGAGAATCCACAATTTCTTTTGGGTCTATTGTGGAGTGCATGTTTCTTAGAACTACTTTGAAGGCACGTTCTTGCTTTGTTTTATAAGTGTAGAACTCTGTACCCTTCAGTTCTAGTTGGGACACAATGATTTTGTAGGCATCCAAGGATGATGCTTGTACTTTGACCTGCTCCTTACCAGTGAGCTTGAGATCATACGAGTTTGGGGCAACTTCTTGTAATAAGCTCATTAGAGGGGGAATATTAAGAACCTTGTCTATGAATATTGGAGGTGGTTTGGGTACTTTTTCAACGATATGACAACAACAAAAACGTGTTGAATTGATTTCTAGACAATTCGAAATGAACGGAGTTGTTATTTTACGACAATTTTTTGAAATACATCCCTGAATACAACGCAGATATTCATGCACGTTTTAAACAAAACCATTTTTATACTCAGCTGTACTAGTACACAGAGTATTATAGTTTTAATCACATAACGGTGGATTGTAACAGAATGAAATAATCGAGATAGATATAGACTTATATATATCAAAATGATCAGGGTGAAAAGAGAAATCGATTGAGCCATGTCCGTCCGTCCGTCCGTCTCTAAACACTCTAACTCGTGCAAAAATTGAGATATTTTGATGAAATTTGAAATGCAAGTTGGCATCGAGACTGGGACGGTTGGTATTGAAAATGGGCGAAATCGGACCATGAACACGCCCACTTTTCCTATATAGAAAAAATCGGAAATTTGGTATCCCAGTCACTAATATAGCTAGTGCGATGAAATTTTACCCACGTGTTGAGCTCAGGCCCCTAGGAAGAAATTTTATGAAATTTTGGAAAATGGGCGGTGCCACGCCCACTTATTATGGGTCAAACCTTGAAAGTTTTATATGTCATAACTCAGAAACCATTGAAGATATATCCATCAAATTTGGTACGCGTGATATAATTACTTAGGCAAACGTTTGGACGGAAAATAGTTAAAATCGGTTGACGGCCACGCCCACTTTTATATATGTATATTATAAAGTGACCTAATAAAAACATTTTAAGCCATATCTCTGTCTAATATAAAGATATATCATTGAAATTTTGTCGCATGAGTGCAACTATGGACATAAACAAAAAAACACAAAAATTTTGGAAAATGGGCGGTGCCACGCCCACTTATTAAGGGGCAAACATTGAAAGTTTTATGAGTCATAACTCTGAAAAAAATACCCGTAGTTAAACCAACAACTTTCGGCTGTTGAATCTCCGTCTTTGATTCAACAGCAAAAGTATTTATTTTTACAGCAAAGTTTTTGATCCAACAATTTATTCAAAAACGGGCGTTGTTGTTTCAAAAACTTGCTTGCCTTTAAAAAATTTTTTGTGAGAAAATATTTTTTTATGAGAAAACCAACAAAAAAAATAATGATGGAGAGAAGGTGAAGAGAAAAATCCAAACAAAAGTTTATTTTTAGCAACAATTTTCTCCCCGTCGTTGATTTAAAGGCAAAAGTATTTGACCCAACAGTTTCCGTTGTAAACAAAACTAATGAGAACAATTTTTTTTTAATTTTGTTTTTACAATGATTCAAATAATTCATGGATTCCTTTTTAGCAAATGGAAGTATAAATAGGTTACTACTATTCAATATAATGTTGAATGTTCCACTATGCGATGATTGGATAGAATTTCAGGTTGATGTCATGGTTCGAATCCGGAGGAGAATATAAAATAAAGAAGAAAAATCAGAATAAGAAATAAAGATAGCAACCAGTGAATGATAAGAAGGAGAGAAGAATAGGAGAACAAGCGGAGGCTACATATTTGCAGTTGGGACCCGGGCGGAGAGAAGATGAAGAGTAAAATGCAAATGAAAATTTATTTTTAGGTGAAATTTTTTTCCAACAATCTCCGTTATTGACTTAAATCAACAACGCTCGCACCTTTGAAACAACAACGGAGCGTTGTTGGGCACATTTCAACTGCGGAAAGTAGTTGATTTAACAGCGAAAGTCTTTAGATTTACAACGTTTTTTTTTCAGTGAACTCAGAAACTGTTAAAGATATATCGATGAAATTCGGTACGCGTGATATACTTAATTAGGCAAATGTTTGGACGAAAAATTTCCTAAATCGGTTGACGACCACGCCCACTTTTATATATGTGTATTATAAAGTGGCCTAATAAAAACATTTTAAGCGATAGATATCTCTGTCAAATATAAAGATATATCATTGAAATTTTATAGCAGGAGTCCAACTGCGGACATAAAACGAAAAACACAAAAATTTTGGAAAATGGGCGTGGTACCGCATCTTTTTAGAAACAGGAATATACGAGATTTCTGAGCCTATAACTCGACAAATAATTGAGATATTATAACGAAACTTGGTTTATATACTTTTATAACTTGTGTTAATAGACACGCAAAAATTTATTGAAATCGGTTTATGACCACACCTACTTTTTAACAAAGATATTTCTGGAACACCCTTTGGGAATTTGTAACGTGACATCTCTGTAAGGAGAAGTCATAAAGGAATGAAATTTTGCACGCCCACTTTATGCGGAACTCGCTTTATATAAAATAATCCGTGTTTCCATCAAACGCAAACAAACAATGGAAGCATACAGCTGAGTATCTAATGTTCGATTCCGCTCGAAATTAGGCTTCCTTACTTGTTATTTTAACAGTGAAAAGTTTTAAATTAAAAATGAAATTCTTGAATTAAGAATGAATTTTTTGAAGTAAAAATCCATTTTGGATTTAAAAAGAAACATACTTAAATTCAAAATGAAAATGACTGTTTCCAGCGGCGAAAATGTTGCTTACAGAATCGATTAAGTCAGGTATGGGCGCCGCAAGGCTCATAAACGCAGCAGAGGGGCGATCATGGGCTTTCATGGGCACTGCTTTCGAACTGCGGTGTTATTTACTCAGGGTTGGGCATGATTCAACTAATTTTGAGTGCACTCAGTCTGCAACTACCACTCAAACCTGATTGCGTGCGTGCGTTAATTGGCGGCTTGCGTTTTTATTAGGTAGCGCTGTTAGAGCTGCTGCTCTCTTATTCTCAATACCAAATAAGCATTACCGCGCTCAATATTGGTTGCCACTATGCCAAAGAAGATGTTGATAATAATTCCCAACAAAATAATCAAAAAATTACAAAACAGACTAATAAATTATCGCCTTCGTATTCGAATGATAAAAGAAACTTAAAAGAAGTACACCTGCTTTGGTTTACAAAAAAAAAATATCTGAAACGTAAATTACGTCTATGAATGAATTTTTTGAAGTAAAAATCCATTTTGGATTTAAAAAGAAACATACTTAAATTCAAAATGAAAATGACTGTTTCCAGCGGCGAAAATGTTGCTTACAGTGGTTTTTTCCAGTATTTGGCGTATTGTGAAGATCTGGTCGATGGCGTTGTATCAGTGTTTCACAATCCCTCTTGTTAGTTTTTTTTTACTTCCGCAGATTAATCTTAATCAACAGACGGGCCTTATAACTTTGTTTATTGCTAACGCTTCCAATGTTTCAAGATTGTCGGCATTTTTCCGTGTTTATAGTTTTTCCTGCTACTGTTCCGTTATTCATAAAACTTGCTTCAATATGTCGACACCTGCGTCATTTATCGGCAAAATTTTATTACGGATTTTCTCTATTTTGTTTTAGGTAATACGTGTTCAAAATAGGAACAAAATTGGTTCATAAATACTAATTTTCTAAATACACGGAAAGAAATTTGTATACTTGAATCAAGAAAAATGCTTTCTTGAACTCAATTTAGAAAATTTTTAGGGAAATAAGAAAAATTGACTTAATTATTACTGGAATTAAGAAATTGAGTTTTCCAAAAATGAGACAATTATTTTCTTATTCAAGAACACTAACAAAATCTATAGAAAAAAAGTGTTGAAAAAAATGTTGAAATAAATAAGAACATCTTTTCTTAAATTTACTTAAATGAAGAAAATCTTTTTGCTAATATCAAGAAGAATTTAAGAAAATTGTGTTTCGATGAATTGGAACAACAAACTACAGCAAAAAAATTGAAAATAAATAAGAAAACGTTTTCTTCAGCGAAGTAAAATATTTCTTGCTCAATTTCAACGCCAAAGTTCCTTGAGCATATCAGCAAACTACAGCAAAAAAAAAAATTGAAAATAAATAAGAAAACGTTTTATTGAGCGAATATTTCTTGCTGAATTTGCATTTCCAAAGTAACATGTATTTTTTTTCGTTTGCCATCCGCTTTGCATATTTCTGAATATTTCTGCAATTCTCAGATTGTTAGTGAAGCATTTGGTATAAGGAGTTCACTATTTGCATCTTCATTTATATTAATTGAAATGTTGTCATTTCAGTGAACAAGTCCTAGGAAAATAAGTACTAGTTGACTAATTATGGTTTTCTAATCCCTCACGATTAGTTTTCATTTTCCTTATTTTTTACGTTTTTAATATTTTTAGAAAATTTTTACTTGATTTAATATTTTCTTATTAACTTAAGCTCGTATAAGAAAAGTTTTACTTGCAACAAAAAAATAATTTCTTAATTATTTATTTCTAAAAACAAGAAAAAAACACTTATCGTAAGTAAGTTATTTCTTATTTATTTAAAATCCAATTTTACTTGAACCAAGAAAATGTTTTCTTATTTCCTTAAAATCCATTTTTGCTTGAAGTGAGAAAACTTTTTCTTATTTATTTAAAATCCAATTTTCTTGGATTTTCTTGATATTAATAAATTATTTTCTAAGTTCAAAATCAAGTCTAATTTTTCTTGTCTCGGCATTGATTCTAGTAAAAAATTCTTTCCGTGTATCTTGACACCAGCGCCACCTATCGGTGATTTTTTTCCACAGATGTATTTAATTTCTCATAGGCAATATATATACCGAATATGAACAAATTCGGTCGGTAAATACGAATTTTGCAAATATCTGGATACCAGCGCCATCTATCGGATTGATTTTTCTTTCACAATGCATTGCCTTCGAGTCCTGAACTATGTTCCAAGTTTCAAGTACCTAACTCAACTGGAAGTATCTTAAATATCCGTTGCAAACTTCCACGACATACACCCATACAAAAAGTGAATTTCAATAAAAGCTGGTAAAATGGTGGTATTTACATCACTTTTAAATACGTTTTTGCCCATTTTAAACACGTTTTTATATGTTTTTAAATTTTTTTTCCCTGAGTGTACGAACGAAAATTAGTTGGTGGTACCAACATGTGATCAAAAAGATGAGGAACTGTAAATAGTAGTATTTATGAAAATAGTAGTATTTATGGTAATAGTATAATGGAAATAACAGAATTTACTGCTTTCTTTGTAAAATACAATTAATGCGCTCATGAACTGATTTCTCGTTCAATCGATGAAAATAGTAGTGTCCACAGAGTTCCCTGTAGAGCACTCCAGTAAGTCTTTGTTTAACAACACCGAATGCCAACTTAGTATCAAGTGATGTTATATTTAAGTTTGCTGTTCTCAAGAGACTTGGATCATCTGGGTCGACCTCCACAGGAGTTTCAATAGCTCTTATCATATTATATTTCGGCTGTTCTTCGTTCCAACTCCAACCGACCACATTCATTCTAGTGGCCTTCATCTTGCCATATTTCGCCAGGAGTATTGATGAAAGTGCGGGGGAAAAGCGAAATGGTGCAGCTACTTCAGCAATTCCAATAAAGCCAAAATGGTCCATAGACACATGATGTTTCTTTGCAACTGGGTGACTTGCTCCAAACAGAGGTTTCGTCAATTCATGATAATTGGCATACACGGTGACATTATTTTCATATTCAATTGAGTGCAAATCAGCAGTAATTACATACTTGAAAGTAACTAATGCACCTGCAGCAAAATATTCGTCTCCATGATATACTGCCACCAAATATTTGGCTTCGCATCTAGTGACCGATTTATAAGAACGTCTACCACTTAACATTACCAACACAACGGTGGGCAGCATTAATAAAAGCGGAAAAATTATATGCGCGTTCATTTTGTTATTAACTTCAGTACTTATGAAGTATTAGTAGGAAATTTTCCCCTTTTTATACTAAAATCTAGCAAAGGTTTTTGAAGCAAATGCCTAAAATTTAACTAAGTATTTACGGACAACTGAACAAACAAATTTTTAAGTTCATTTGATTAAGCGCCAATAAACTACGTACACGTGTCTATACATATTTGCAGAGAATTGAAAAAAAAAAAAACAAGTAATAGTCCGGTTAGTCGAGAACGTAAGCCCGTATACCGTGTCAGCTGATCCGATCTATTCAATGGGATTTGTGTGTAAACCGCAGAAATCAAAATCGTTTTTTTTTTGTATATAAAACAAAATGTTATGAAGAAATTTCATTAAGTATTTATATATAAATTTTGGCTGTTATAGCAAATTTAATATACCTCTATTGTGAGTTAAACCAAAATGTTTTTATTAATATCTTTTGATTGGAATACGTTATAGGTATGGGGGTTTTACAGAAATATAGAGTTTTTAATGTATAATAACGTGGTATATATAACTCAATTTTGTCTTAAGTCGACTTAGGCGGTTATGGCTTGTGACCACAGAAATATTTAAACAGTAATTTTCACAGCATTATAAATTGTAAAATGTTATCGAATATACATATGGGTGCTTCCGCAAATGGGTCAACCAAAGAGAAAAATTTAAAAATGCACCTAGGCCAAACTTTTTGATACCATTATATAGGTACGTATTTCCTTTATCACGCCACAAAATTTTATGGACATTGGAGCACTGCTACTTACAAAACTTACGTTTTTCAGACTACCATATAATTTTTTTTTTTAGCTAAGTGTATATGACTTCCGAAATACATCCGCGAATTCGCAACAAAAGCGCCGGTAGAAAAATGGCCTTTACGAGTACTTAGCCCAAGGTCAGACCTAGGAACATCAGCATAGATGCATTTACAAAATACTTCAAATCTTGCATAAAATGTATTCTAAAGTAGTGCTTTTTTTCAAGCGTTCGGACGCAAAATATACTTTGCAGTAAAAATAAACATACTTACCTTTGTCATATTTTTCAATTTTTTTTTTGACAAAACACAGTTTTGGGTGCTCTTACGTGCAGCGTTAATTTTTTTCCCAAAATCAAAAGGATTCCCGAGTTTAAGTATATTAAACATTGGAACGTCCAAACGTATACACTTTTTTTCTTCAGATAATTTTTTTTTGTTTGTTCCTTATAAAGCTATCTAGCAATGAATTCCGCTCAAAGGGCTATGAGGTGGAGGTTAAACCTCTTGAAAGATGGTCAGAAAAGGAAGGATTTCAAAAACAAAGAAAGAGAGAGAAAACAGATTTTTAGGAAAAACATAAAAAAAAACCCTTTGAAGGTAAGAATGCTCCAAGCAATTTGGAATAGATGTAGACAATAAAATATTTTTGGCCGCATAAAACTTCAAAATCTGCCTGTATGCGATGGCTTAAAGTAAAACAAACACCAGCCCTTCAAACATTACACAGTTTCTCATGCGAAATGGACATCATATTACTGCCGGACGTACAGCGACATCTAAGCAACGCGATATTTAAAATACCGCTGTGGTGCAGTGGGTAGAGTGCTCGCCTGCTATGCCAGAGGTCTCGGGTTCAAACCACGGTCCGAGAAAAACACCAAAACAATTTTTCTAATTAGTAAAAATCCAATTATTGGGTTTTTAAGAGCAGCGGTCACCTCTTGGTAGTGGGCGGCATACCCTCCGAATGTATTTCTGCCATGAAAAAGCTTCTCACAAAAAATGCATTCGCCGTTCGCAGCCGGCATAAAACTGTACGTCCACCCAATTAGTAGGAAAAAACAAAAAGGACCACACCTCGAATTGGGAGAGAACCTCGGTCATAAAAGTCGTCACAGGTATAATAGCGCCATTGTATTATTATATCATTCTTATTAAATTTTGCTAGTACTTACATCAGTTTTTTTTTATATTCATAGCCACTATACATTATTAAGTATCGTTTTAGTCCTCAGAATGTGCAAGTAATACAAATTTTGAATTAATGAGTTAATTGCAATAAAATATGTGCTCAACACTTGTTTTGTTATGAAATATTTATGTTTTCCTTCATAGAAAAATTTGGAACGTCCGAACGGGAACGTCCGAACAAAATTAAAACCGATATTTCTCCAATAAAAAACGTCTACAGAAATATAACTTTAATGTAGTGACAGTCCTTGTATATTCCTCTGTTAGTCGTATATACATCATTTTTTGTAGCATCAACCAATTCGCAGAATTTTAACGAAATCAGGTGTAACCTCAAATACTAGGTACTTTTGAAGAACGTCCGAACGGCAACTTTAAATCCTTCTACAGTGGTAATGTGTCATCTCTAGAAAAAAAGTTTGATAGCTTTGGATAGAGGAGTACAAATGCTACATATGACAAAAAAAAAATATTCTGATCCAAAGCCTACTATAGGTTTTATACTGAAAATAATGTCGCAGAATGGAACGTCCGTAACGCTGGAAACACCCATATATGTGTTCACATGGAAAAAATATTCTGTCTACTTAAACGAACCATTTTTTATAACTTTAATTTTTAAAAAGAAAGGAAAGAAAACATTTATAAATTATTTTTAAATCCCAAACAAAAAAAAATGTAAATATATATGCATATAAATTAATAGCAATATAATAAAAGGAGATAGTACTGAAAATTAAAGCAAAAATTGTATTTATCCACATATGGTGGCTGTATTTTCTTAATTGATAACTCTTGCTGGTCTTCCTGTGCAACTTTTCTACATTAAATGTTATAAATTGTCACAGTGGATCTGAGCTTCTGTAAAAAACAAATTATGGATTTTTCAATTTTGTAAATTTAATGTTCTGACTGTGTTTTTTGTTATTTTATGTTTTAGCCCTTGATAACTATCACCAAGGTGTGATGGAAATATATTGGCAAGCAACAAAATTAAAACAAAAATGTGTTTTAATTACCAACTAAGCCGGAAAAAAGTAACTAAATTATTAAAAAAAAAAGTCGTCAACGACAAATTTAAAAACGATAAAATGTATAGTTTCTTGCCATTTGGCAAATAAGGCGTAGCTGTGTATTGAACAGAGTTGTAATTAATATAAGAGAAAAAAAAAATCAAAAAATTATTATTATTGAAAGAAACATATTTTAAAAGTCTTTCCATATATAATAGTTATTTCTGACATATTTTTTTAAGTCGTTTTGTAATTATTATAAATGAGAAATTTTGTTTTATATCTTCAAAGACTTTTATATTGAGACAAATTTGAAAAAAGTCTTTGAGTAATTATTATCCGTAACAAATTGTTTTTTAAGTCTTCAAAGACTTTTTCATTGAGACGAATTTCAAAAATATCTTTAAGTAATTATTTTGATTAACAAATTTATTTTTTATATCTTCGATAAAATTCTTTCATACAATTTCAAATTGGAAATTTGCTTGAATTTTGAAGTACCTATATAAAATTTATTTTTATTTTAAACTTATATGAAAGTTATTGAAAATTTTCTGAGACTTTTTTGAACTTTGTCTCAATGAAAAAGTCTTTGAAGATATAAAAAACAATTTGTTACTGATAATAATTACGCAAAGACTTTTTTCAAATTTGTCTCAATATAAAAATATATATTTGAAATAACTATTATGGCAAGATTTTTAAAATATAAGTTTCTGAATAATAATTATAGAAGATTTTTATCATTTTCATCAGGAAAAAAATATTATCAAAAGACTTTTATGATTCTGTAGAAAATTTGTAAGACTTTTTTATAATTTCAAAATGAAATAATAATTATTCTACATCTCTGGTATTGAAGAGTAATCCGGATAACACTTTGAAGATAAATAAATTTTTATTTGTTCAGAAACGGCCAAATGGCAACTCTGAGACAAAATGTAAACAAATCATGTATGTATGTGAATATGTTTAAGTAAAACAGCTGATTTCTCCGTTGCCTTACGGGCTCAAAAAATCCCAAAAATTGCATACGGGCGTTTGCGTCAGCGGGCGGACCACACGTTCTCGACTAACCGGACTATGAAACCGCGTCTGACTTCGGCCGTACCGCAGAGTACATACCTTTTGTGAATGAAGAACTTAACTGTTAATTCTGTGGTCACAAGCAATAACCGCTTAAGTCGACTTAGGAAGATTTCGAGTTAGATATACCAAGTTATTCTCCTTTTAAAACTCTATATTTTTGTAAAACCCCCATGCCTATAACTTAATTCAATAAAAAGATATAAATAAAAACTCTTTTGGTTGCTTGTTTTTCCGACAGGGTAGGAATATGATGTATTGTGGAACGATCCTCCATCATCCCTTGTCAAGTTTGGAGAACGAAAAAAGACACTGAAGATGGCGCATATTAGCCGAAACCGGTTTGTCTCCAAACCAAACTTGACAAGGGATGACGGAGGATCGTTCCACAATACATCATAAATAAAAACATTTAGGCTTAACATACAATAGAGGTATATTAAACTTGTTATACCAGCCAGAGTAGATGTACATATCTGTGGCAATTTGCAATAATCGCTTAAGTCTTAAAAAATGATTTCGAGATAAATTGATTTTTATATTCGAAACCGTTTCGTAACAAATCACAAAAGTCGAGTAAAAACTATGGACGCAAAATCAGTGAGCCATCCACAATGTTACGATCAAATTTTGTATATAAAACAAAATGTCATGAAGAAATTTGAAATTTTGTTCTCAGGCTATGTATATTAGTGACTGAGTTAGTTATGACATTTTCGATATATACTTTATAGGGAAAGTGGGCGTGCTCATGCTCCGATTTCGCCCACTTTCAATACCAAGCGTTACTGTCGATAGAGGAACCTGTATAGCAAATTTCATCAAAATATTTCAGGTGCGTACAGACGGGCAAATGGACGAACGGACATGGCTCAATCGATTTTTATTTTCACCTTGATCATGTTTATATAGATAAGTCCATATCTATCTCGATTTTTTCATGGCGTTACAAATCCACCGTTATGTGATTAAAACTATAGAACTCTGGGTACTACGTACAGCTGAGTATAAAAATTTACTTGTCTACCCTAAGCGCGTGTTAAATGCTAAAATTTACTTTGTATCGTTATTTACACTTTGTGTATTTCGTCTCGTGGAAAGTTCCCTATCTGTATTCAAGTTTTGTGGACTTGTAAGTTCACTGAACTACCGTGAAATTTCAAATGAACTCACATTTTTTTAACTTCTCACTTTAAAAACATCGTTTTTTGTGCACACGCTTATCGTCCTACCATACTTTTCAAAGCTGGCAACCCTCCAGTTTGCCCCAGATTTTGATAGGCAACCCATGTTTTTTGGACTCTCCTCATTGCCCTCTTTCGTCCGGTGTATCGTTTTTTTTAAATAACATAAAAGGGGAGAAAACCTATTTTTTTGCACTTCTCAAAGCTGGCAACCCTCCTGTTTGCCCCAGATTTTGATAGGCAACCCATGTTTTTTGAGCTCTCCTAATTGCCCTCTTTCATCTGGTGTATCGTTTTTTTAAATAACAGAAAAGGGGAGATAACCTATTTTTTTGCACTTTCCAAAGCTGGCAACCCTCCAGTTTGCCCCAGATTTTGATAGGCAACCCATGTTTTTTGGACTCTCCTCATTGCCCTCTTTCGTCCGGTGTATCGTTTTTTTTAAATAACATAAAAGGGGAGAAAACCTATTTTTTTGCACTTTTCAAAGCTGGCAACCCTCCTGTTTGCCCCAGATTTTGATAGGCAACCCATGTTTTTGGACTCTCCTCATTGCCCTCTTTCGTCCGGTGTATCGTTTTTTTAAATAACATAAAAGGGGAGTATACCTAAAAATTTTAGTTTTTGTTTTAAATATTTAGTACCTTTCGTACGCGTTTTAGCTAGGCAACCCATGTGCGATGTGTTAATATGCTTAGGAACTGTCAGTTACCAATGTCCATTGGTAAATAACAGATGAGGGGATATATTTGTTCTGTCGTATCTTAGACTATAATTTTTAGACATTTTCATAAAAAATAGCCTTGGCTTACAACTTTGTATGAAAGCGATTAATCTACATTTGTACCTGTTCGGGTATACAAGTTGAGCAATTAGTCTCTTCATAGGACATGCTCGAACAAATCCGATCAATTCGCTCCATATAAAGGGATGAAAAATTGTATTAGTCGCATTCTCCCTTCCGATTGATCCCGGACACGTCACGGATTAATCGCATTTTTTCAGGCATGTATTTTCAAATTCGCTTCTCATATGATATGTATATGAAACTTGTTACTTGTTGCTTTCGAGCCAATATAAATTGAAAACACAATTATTTGAAATATTGAACAAGATATACGAAGTTAACTTCTATCACGTGTACTATGCTACACGCGGGTTTTTTTTTTGTTTCATAATCTTAAGCAATTGGTTGAAATTGTACTCATGTTACCCCATTCAATCGCTGAATCAGAAAGAATATTTTAAATTCTAACGGATGTTAAATGTAAAAAGCGCAACAAACTATCTGGTGATATGTTAAATAGTATAAGTAAAGTAAGAGTTGCCTTTCAATCCAAAAATATCAATTGCTTCAACTTTAAAATCAACAAAAATCATATCCACTTCAACAATGCAAATAATTTGTACAACTGATACTTTTAGCTATTAAAAAAACTTTATTTGTACAACTGATACTTTTAGCTATTAAAAAAACTGTATTTGCCTGTTATATTTTCTTATATTACTGAAATAAATGCTTTAAATTCGGTGGGAATTTTGTGGGATTTTTTAAATTTAAAATGTGGGAAATTAGGGAATTTTTTCCAATCTCTGTGGGAATTTTAGCGGAGATTATCTGGCATCACTGTTCCAGAGACAACGCTTTCATTAAATACATAGGTCAGAATGTCAACTAAATTTAAGGCTACATTTTTTAGGATCTGATTTGAAATTCCATCATAGCCACATGCTCTAGAGTTATTCAGGAATTTAATGGTTCTCAATATTACTGTTCCCGAAAAGTGTTCACTGACTCCATGTAACCTTTGGTCACACAACTACATTGATATGCGGGTGCATATCTTTGCCCAATTGAGAAAAAATGTTCTTTACAGACCTTAATGTACTGCCAGACGATGCAATGAAAGTGCTTTCCGAAAGTGTCAAATCATTGAAAGAACTTTCATGAGTATCCACACGACGCACAATGGGATTTTTTAGCCAAAAATAAATTCGAAATTAAAGTAGTGATAAATAAATATTTTTTAACTGCAATCGACAGATATCTTATGGGACAAAAAAAAAGCCCATGTAAAATTTTTTGAGTTCCGTTTCGTTTAGCCATACAGGATGCTCAAAGTTGAACAAAAAATATGCTATATGAATTATGAATTTTATGACCTGTTACGAAAAGCTCTGTCTAAGCCATTTCTCGACGTATCGTTATCGTTTTGACATCTAAATATAGAAAATGACCTTTACTTTTTTAGGAAGTAATCTTGTTTCTTCTAACTTTGAAATCTGATTTTATATGATTTTTCAAATACTGATAAAAAAATATAGAAAAATTTTTTTCTTCGTCAACTTTAAGGAATAAAATAAAAAAACAAAAAAAAAGGTATCTAGGTTTATTTTTTTGTGTTATGAACTAACATATTCTTTATCAGACCACATTAACAGATATTAATTTCACGCGCGCCTTCGCGTTTTTTAATTATTCTCCTAACTGGCTAAAAGTGCATTTTTGAAATTACATTTATAATGACATATTCAAAATTAAAAAAAATTAAATGATTTATCATCCAATTTACGTCCGTAATATAGAAAATGGTTCACAATATGAAATGCAGAAGCTCATTTTTGAATTAGCTATATAGGTTCTATTATATATTGTATTTTTTGCAGGGTAAAAAAAAAAAATTCAAAAAAATTCCAAAAGTTTGAAATCAAATAAAAACAAAACAAAAAAAAGGTCTCCTCAATTTTTTAATATATGTTGACCCCAAGTGTGCTTTATAACCCCCCCATAGTCAGTTTTATCATTCACGCGCGCTCTTCTCACTTATTCATATTTTTCGACGAGGTGTATATACGCGCTATCACTATGCCCAGTTGGAAAAGGTAATGTATGGTCATCTATAAATGGATATAAAGGCCATAGGATCTATACATTCCAGAATGCATGATTTTTTTCATTGTGATGTCCTAGGGAAGTCATGCATCCACTTTTCCCTGCCAAGGTAAGGCAAAAAGGAATGTTTGGATGAGAGTCGCTCTTGCCGTGATCTCAGTGTCGGTTTATTTTCTCACTTAAAAATAAAAAAAAAATACTTTTTTTTTGCATTTTTCTCTTCATTCTCTCTCCATCCGATTTCCAACTAGAAATATGTAACTTCACTTCAGCTTGTTCTCCTCTGCTTCTCTCATTGTCGCACCATCTTCCCCTTCACTGCTTCACCCATGTGGGATATTCAACATTATATTGATCTTTAGTGCCGCTTTTATGCGTCCGTTTGTTAAAATAGACTCTGTGAATTGTTGTCGTCATTGTAAAAAAGCAAAACTAGAGAAAACCTGCTTCTCCTAATTGTTTTTTTTTTTGCTAGATTCAATGTTATAGCTGAGAGCTGCTGACTGACCTCTTCGCTTACCTTGGGTTGCATTCTGGAATGTATCCGATTTCCTATAAGTTGGAAGGTATAGCTGAGAGCCGATGACTGACCTCTTCGCTTACCTAGGGTTGCATTCTAGAATGTGTCCGATATTCTATAATTTGGAAGGTATAGCTGAGAGCCGATGACTGACCTCTTCGCTTAACTTGGGTTGCATTCTAGAGTGTATCCGATTTCCTATAAGTTGGCAGCCACACAACATAGATTTTAGATGAAATCATAGTTTTTTTTGGAATACATACTATAATGTAAATTTTTCGTACATCTTTTCATGCGTCCGCAAGGTCATGCATGACCACCTTTCCAACTGGGATGGATGTACATCAGACCCCGGCAAAACTAAAACTGAGATTGTGTTAGTGAGAACAGAGAGATTTATGCAACAGTGGTGTAAGAACTAAGCATATGGGGCAAACGTACAAAATAGCAACGTTTTGAAAATAAAATAAATATTTGAATAATAACGAAAAATGTATTACTTAGGAATTTTTAACTTGAAAAAATGTTTTATAAATTAATTTGGATTCACCAATCTAAAATATTGGAAATTAACTTAAAAAAATGTTTTATAAATTAATTTGGATTCAACAATTTAAAATATTGGAAATTCCAATAATAAAAAAATATCTATAAGGAGTTTTTAGTGTCAAAAATATACATAAAAAATTTATTTGAAGAATATTCATTGAGAAATAGTTGAGAGTTGATATCATTTACGAAATTTTTCCAAAAGTACATAACTAAACTTGTTAAGGTATGCAAGGATGGGGCGTAAGTTATAACTGAAGATTTAGTAGAACCTTTAAGAATAAGCAAATTTTATTATATGAATTGAAAAATAAAGCATTGCAATTTTGCAACTTGAAAATTTTACTTTTTCACTTTCTGAAAGCACTTTCATTGCATCGTCTGGCAGAACCTTTAGCGACCACAGTAGCGTTTGTAATTAACTAAACTTCTTTTCGACACTCCACAACAATACTGCCTTCAACAACAACAACAACAACAACACGCACGTTGTTGGCAATAATATTGTGTTGGCGGCAAAAGGCATAACTATGTAAAGAGCTTTTTGTTAGTTGCACCTTAGTCATAAGTAAACAGCTAGAAAAACTGTCAAGTTTCGACAGTAGGCAGCACTCCAGTATAAATTAATAGCGGAACCTTTCTAAATAGAAAAGGCCACTGTCAATAATTCACCTCTTCCACTTTTCCTTCCTCCACACCTAGTGAATTTTAAAGATAATGCTATCTCTCGCTCATATTGAGTTTGTTCTAAAAAGTTACATTATTGACGTCAAAAAAATTTTTCGTTATTTTTTTATCCGTTGAGTGCGTAATTATCTCATATGTCCTCACACCAATTTTCAATTTTCTAATACAAATATTTCATGGTATGTATGTATATGCGCTGTGAAAATTTCAGTGTGTATGAGAGGGAGTTGCCCATTCCTGCTTTACCAAGACCTAGATTGTTTATACTTGAGTATATATTTAAGTAATTTTGCAATATTCCTTCACACAAATTTTCATTATTCTAGTACAAGTTATTCAAGAGATATTACGAAATAAAGAAAAAATTTTTTTTTTTGAAAATCTTGCAATTCTCATTTTTCGGACATTTGTCCACTTTCCGGAGTTGTACACTCAGGGAAAAAAAATTATAAAAACATATGAAAACGTGCTTAAAATGGGCAAAAACGTATTTAAAAGTGATGTAAATACCGACATTTTTATTTTAAAAATGTTCATTGTATAATTTTTAAATCAAGAAAAAACGTTTTAAATTTAAAAACGTTTATTTTTATTTTCAGCGCTATGACAAAAAACTCTGCAGTGTTCTCTATATCATTTTCTCTTCCGGATTTGAAATTGAATTCAACGGCATTCTCTTCATCTTTTCTCAATCCGAGTCCCAACTACAAAAATGTAGCCTCCGCTTGTTCTTCTCTTCTTTTCTACTTCGCCTTAACTGTTTGCTATCTTTATTTCTTATTCTCCCTTTTCTTCTTTATTTTATATTCTCCTCCGGATTCGAACCATTGCATCAACCTGAAATTCAATCCAACGCCATTACATAGTGGAACATTAAACATTATATTTAATTGTAGTAACCTATTTTTATACTTCCCTTTTCCTAAAAAAAATCCATGAATTATAAAAATCATTGTAAAAACAAAATTAAAAAAAAGCGATTCTCATTATTGTTTTTGTTGGATTTCTCACAAAAAAATATTTTCTCACAAACAAATTTTGAACAAAGAGCGAGTTTTTGAATCAACATTCATTTACATTTTTAATTTAAGTATATTTCTTTTTAAATCCAAAATGTATTTTTACTTAAAAAATTTCATTCTTAATTCAAGAATTTCATTTTTAATTTAAAAATTTTCATTGTTAAAATAAAAATGGTTTGGTTTAAAACGTGCATTATGAAAACAAAAATTTTATTTTTGATTTTAAAATGCTGTTTTTCCCTGAGTGTATGAACTGCTATTGATATATTTTTTATACCTTTCATGAATATGAAATCGTATTATTTATAAGTTTGGTTCAAAATACGATTGTTGTCAGATTCACGAGCTAAGTCGATTAAGCCAATTTTGTCTAATAGATCTCTGTATGCATAACCCGCAGAATTGGCAGCACAAAATATTTAAAATCAAAACAATTAATGTTATGTTCAGACACAACCTTAATTGAACATTAAGAGCCTTCATTGAATTTGCAAGCCTGATGATTCTCAATTTATCATACAAAAATTTACTAAGTTAATGCTTCATTAGGAAGCTAGGAAGTCTAGCGAAACGTTGGGCCGGAATAGCGAAATAACGTTGTTTTATTTGCGCTAATAACCTACTGGTCAGAAAAGCCTATATACGCACAATCAACCAATTTAAACTGACCGAAAAATAGATACATTAATTCAATTTAAAAAACATTTTGTATTCAAAAAGGACCAAAATAAAAGTAGCTGTCATTCCTAGAGGGTTTCCGTAAGAGAGATATAGGGAATCTTATTTGCCATGAATTAAGCCATAGAATGAAGCCCTGCAGTCTTTAATATTATTAGGAAAACGCCCTGTATAAATAATAAAAGAACTACTCGGTATTGGAACTACTTCTACTACTATCAAATTTTGCAGTTTCAATCTCAGTTTCCATGAAAAATGTAAGCGCTAGGTAAAAAAAAAATTATTTTTGAAATCTGCTATCTCTAATCCACCTAGAAACGAATTTTTACTCAAATCCGTCCATTATTATATTTTTTCCCACTTTTTATATGGAGACACAACACTGTGGTACGGCCGAATTCAGACGCGGTTTTACTTGTTTTTTGTTCAATTCTCTGCAAATATGTACAGACACGTGTACGTAGTTTATTGGAGCTTAATTACGTGTTTGTTCAGTTGCCTCTAAATAATAAAATTTTACGCATTTGCTTCAAAACCTTTGCTGAATTTTAGTATAAAGAGGGCAAAATTTCTTACTGCTTCATAAGTACTGAAGTTAATAAAAAAATGAACGCTCATACCATTTTTCCGCTTTTATCAGTGCTGCTCACTGTTGTGTTGGCAATGTTAAGTGGTGAATGTTCTTATAAATCGGTCACTAGATGCGAAGCCAAATTTTTGGTGGCAGTATATCATGGAGACGAATATTTCGCTGCAGGTGCATTAGTTACTTTAAAGCATGTAATTACTGCTGATTTGCACCCGATTGAGTATGAAAATAATGTCAACGTGTTTGCTAATGATAATGAATTGACACAACCTATGTTTGGAGCAAAAAAACGAGTTGAAAAGAAACATCATGTACCTATGGACCATTTTGGCTTTATTGGAATTGCTGAAGTAGATCAACCATATCACGTTTCCCCCTCACTTTCACCAGTACCCTTTCAAAGTTATGCTGTTTGGCATCGCGCTAATATTAATGTGATCGGTTGGAGTTGGCACGAAGCACATTCTAAATATTATATGACAAGAGCTGCTGAAACTACTGCGGAAACCGACCCAGATGATTACAGACTCTTGAGAACAGCAAACTTAAATATAGCATCATTTGATACTAAGTTAGCATTCGGTGTTTCTAAACGAAAACTTATTGGAGTGCTCTACAGGGAACTCGGTGGACACTACTATTTTCATAAATTGAACCAGAGATCAGTTCAAGAGCGCATTAATTGTATTTTACAAGGAAAGCAGTAAATACTACTATTTACAGTTCCTCAACTTTTTGATCACATTATGGTACCACCAACTAATTTTCGTTCGTAACTTTTTTAAAAGTGAAGTCAGTTTAATATAACTTTTAATAAATATGAGGACGTGAAATAGAAATAAATTCTAAATAAACTTTTTTCAACAGCGTCTCTAATCTGTATGAGTTTTATAATCATTATATATTGAGTTTTTATATACTTATTTCATCTAAAATAGTCATTATTTTTTGAGTTTTAATTTTTTGATCAGAAATAAAACTTATTCTCAAAATGGTCTCGTTTATGCAGCATTTATTAACTCATGAAATTCAGCTTTTTTTTTTAAAAAGTGGCAACGTTCTAACGACATCAGCTGTCACGGCAGATTTACCAGCTAGACTCGGTGGCGAATTCTGAAACTACTTTTTTTTATTTACAAAGGTCATGGCCAATAGGAATGCGCGAGTCACAAGCGAATTCAGAATTTAACAACGGCGAAATATCATTTTGACATTACACTAACAATTACAATAACAAAATACATTGGCTGAATGAACAGCTGTTTGTTTGGCGTTGCCGGACTTGTACTTGATAATTTCATGAAATGAGGGCGAAATTCATGGATAATTTTCGTGAACAATTAAATTCATGAAATTTCGGTTATGCAGCGAAAATTCATGAAATGATTTTATGAATTTGGCAACGTAGTATAAACGTAGTATGAGTGCCGAAAATAAATTGCATCCTTGGATTATATTGTAACATACATAGATACATATTTCAATATTCGGTATTGTACCTAAAACCACTTACGTGATTAGTTTCGTTATTTGCTTATGAGATATTTGCTAAAATTTGTACTAGTAGATATGCTTTATGCTTTGCAAGAACGCAGAACTTATCGCTGTGGCTGGATAGAAAATCGCAAGTGAAAGTTTAGAAAAAAAGGAAAAGCACGCTGACCGGTAGAAAATTAATTTTCGTCCAGTCAAGGCATTGTACATTTGTTTATGTGTACATTAGGGATTCAAATTTTTCCGATTTTTACAATCCCGCGATTTTCGAGTTTTCTTTTATAATCCCGGGATCCCGGTATTTATCCGGGATTTGGACTTTAATTACACAGGCCGACAAAATTTCCAAAAAAATTTCTAACTCAAATAAAATTCTACTTTTCTAAAGGATTTCGGTGCGCTGATTCTGAATCTGATTTTCGGTAATACGTGTAGGTTTTGAGATATTCATGTCCAAAAAGGCGAAGAATGCGATTTTTTCCTATAAGTATTCATTGCTCAATCTGTTAAATTACTTACTTTCATTAAAAGATGATTGCAGCTATTGAAAGAACGATCATTTCTCTTAAAAACAATGCTTTCCTTTTTCGGGTATCTTATTCAGATGTCTACGTTGTCTTCAAAAGAAATGATCGTGCTTTCAATAGATGTAATCAATTTTTAATGAAAGTGACTAATTTTTAAAATATTGAGGAGTGAATATGGCCAAAAACTGCGTTTTTCGCCTCCTTGGACATGAATATCTCAAAAACTACACCGAAATCCTTTTGAAACGTAGAATTTTATTTCTGTTACAAAAATTTTTCGACAAGTATTATTTTCCCACATTTGGGGTTGAAAAAAGTAAATACATTTTTAGTAAATACAACTTTAAAATGCAAAGAAAAAATATATTTTTATTATCATTTTTTATTATTTCATTAATAACAAAATAAAATAGGAACGTAAAATCATGCGTATTATTTAATAATACCTAAGAGTTACTTTAAAAGGCACAACCAACAACGAAAATTACATACATTTGGTGAACAAAACATTTGCCCTTACGGTTGGTACTTTTAGGATATTATTAAAAAGGCTTGCAATCATTTGATAATTTCCAATAAAAATTTTTTTAGAATTTAACGACGCACTTTGCTTAAGCGAATAAGCTTTCCGAAAAATTCAGAAATTAATGCAATTTCTGAATAGATAAATATCGGAGGCACAAATTTTTATATGAATTCCGAGTATGCAGCTGCGTACTTAATTTTAGTACATTGTTGTAAGACTATCAAGTCTAATTAAAATTTTGTTTCCATTTTCTTCCATTATTTACTTTCCATGTGCGAAAATTCCAAAAAACATTTGAGAAATAAATGAACAAAAATCAGGAAATAGAAATTATCAAATGAATTTTGCCTCAAGCTAAAAGCTTTAAAAATACCTAACGTACGTTTCCTTACAATGCGTACTTCAACACAAAAAAATTTAATTATTAAAAAAAAAACTCAAAAATTTTAATCCTTACTTTGACTAATGGACTTTTTTATTCCAGCTGCTGTTAGAGTTTTTTGTTCTCTTCCACACAGACTCAACACTTTTTTTGGGTATGTTTGTTCTATTGACAAAATATAAAACTGGCCCGACTACGGGACAAATTTTCTGCTTTTAGCACAAGTAAAAGGTTGCATTATTTTTGTTTCATTCATCACATGAAAAATGCACCATTTTCATAGGGCACAGGACACATGTTGATAATGCTGCAATGTAATAATGCAACATTTTTATTCAGAATAGGAAATGCTATTAGTATACAGATCTGAGACCAATAAAAATTATATAAAATATAACTTTTCCTTGCTTTAATAGCGGAATATTCTCCATTTATCTTATCGCGAAAATCCCGGGATAAAATTCTAGCTATCCCGGGATTTTCCGGGTGTCAAAAAGGGCGGGATCCCTGGATTGGAATCCCTAGTGTACATGTACATTTAGGTGGAGTGAAAATTTTTTTTTTGGAAATTCAATTTGTTCCAAAGCCATAACGGCACCATTTTAGCCCAGAAATAAGCCTGTAAAATTTTATTGACCTACTCGCATGTTTAGAGGTGCCCCGAGCCCCACAAGTTTGAAAACCTAGCACGATCTGCTACAAATGTGAAATTTATAAAATTATAAAATCAAAAAACCAATGCCTGGTTTTCACTAGTGCCTGGTTTTCACTAGGTCATATATGACGTCAAATATTGTCAAACAAATGAAAACGGGTTGGCATATTGTGTCAAATGCGTTTGCAGTCAGTTTTGACCACTCGCTTTCATATAAAATGACAGCCATATGAAAACACTCAAATTGTAGTTTGCCATCGCATTGGGCAACATTTGACACACAAAATTCATTTGCCAGCGTGTTGGCAAACTTGTTTCTTTTGTCAAGCTCACAGCTGATTCGCAGGGCCCCGGAGCGTGTCAAGGAGCGAAGAGATAAGGAGCTATGGCTTTTTCACGGAGTGGAGCTGGAGCTCAAATTATAGGTAGAAGCTGGAAGTGGAGTTAAAAATCACCAGCTATTTACATATCTATATCTGTGGCCACAAGCAATAACCGCTTAAGTCGACTTAGGAGGATTTTGAGTTACATATACTTCATTATTCTCCTTTTAAAACTCTATATTTCTGTAAAAACCCCATTCTTCTAACTTAATTCAATAAAAAGATATAAATAAAAAACATACTTATACGCTTAACTTACAATAGAGGTATATTAAACTTGCTATATCAGCCAAAGTAGATGTATATACTTAATGAAATTTCTGCATGACATTTTGTTTTATTTACAAAATTTGATCGTAACATTGTAAATGGCTCACTGATTTTGCGTCCATGGTTTTTAATCGATTTTTTTTGATTTGTTAAGAAACGCCTTCGAATAAAAATATAAAAATAAGATTTTCTTTGCAATGCCACAAGCACTCAGATATATCGATGAAATTTGGTGTGCTTAATTTACTTACCTAGACAAATGTTTTGGCGAAAAATTATCAAAATCGGTTGACGGCCACGCCCACTTTTATATATGGGTATTATAAAGGGGCCTAATAAAAACATTTTAAGCGATATCTCTGTCAAATATAAAGATCTATCACTGAAATTTTGTGGCAGGAGTCCAACTACGGACATAAAACAAAAAATACAAAAACTTTTGAAAATGGGCGGTGCCACGCCCACTTATTAAGGGGCAAACATTGAAAGTTTTATATGTCATAACTCAGAAACCGTTAAAGGTATATCGATAAAATTTGGTACGCGTGATATATTTACTTAGCCAAATGTGTGGACGTAAAATTATCAAAATCGGTTGACGGTCACGCCCACTTTTATATATGGGTATTATAAAGTGGCCTAATAAAACCATTTTAAGCGATATCTCTGTCAAATATAAAGATATATCATTGAAATTTTATAGCAGGAGTCCAACTGCAGATATAAAACGAAAAACACAAAAATTTTGGAAAATGGGCGTGGCACCGCCTCTTTTTAGACAACGGAATCTACGAGATTTCGGAGCCAATAACTCGACAAATAACTGAGATATTATGATGAAACTTGGTTTATACACTTTTATAACTTGTGTTAATAGACACGCAAAAATTTATTGAAATCGGTTTATGACCACGCCTACTTTTTAACAAAGATATTTCTGGAACACGCTTTTGGAATTTGTAACGTGAAGTCTTTGTAACTAAAAGTCATAGAGGGATGCAATTTTGCACTAACAATAATATTTATATGCTTACTTGGATGATTGATACAAATTTTGAAAATGGGCATGGCTGCGCCCTGTTTATGCAGCACTCGTTTCATATAAAATACACCGTGTTTCCATCAAACGCAAACAAACAATGAAAGCATACAGCTGAGTATCTAATGTTCGATTCCACTCGAACTTAGGCGTCCTTACTTGTTTTTAAGTCGTTTTGTAATTATTATAAATGAGAAATTTTGTTTTATATCTTGAAAGACTTTTATATTGAGACAAATTTGAAAAAAGTCTTTGAGTAGTTATTATCCGAACAAATTGTTTTTTAAGTCTTCAAAGACTTTTTCATTGAGCCGAATTTCAAAAATATCTTTAAGTAATTATTTTGAGTAACAAATTTATTTTTTATATCTTCGATAAAAATCTTTCATACAATTTCAAATTGGAAATTTGCTTGAATTTTGAAGTACTTATATAAAAGTTATTTTTATTTTATACTTATATGAAAGTTATTGAAAATTTTCTGAGACTTTTTTGAACTTTGTCTCAATGAAAAAGTCTTTGAAGATATAAAAAACAATTTGTTACTGATAATAATTACGCAAAAACTTTTTTCAAATTTGTCTCAATATAAAAGTCTTTGAAGACTTAAAAAATATATATTTGAAATAACTATTATGGAAAGATTTTTAAAATATAAGTTTCTGAATAATAATTATAGAAGATTTTTATCATTTTCATCAGGAAAAAAATATTATCAAAAGACTTTTATAATTCTGAAGAAAATTTGAAGACTTTTTTATAATTTCAAAATGAAATAATAATTATTCTACATCTCTGAAAATTTTTGCTTACTTTTGATTTTGACGATCCATTTTGAATTTTTTCATTCCTTATTTTTTGACGTTTATTTTGAAATTTTCCAATTACTTTCCGTTGACCATTCACAGTGACGCACGTTTTTAAACTTTTCAACACTGTTTTCAAGTTGGTTATAACTTACCGAGTTATACGCTTTGCTGCTTATTTTTTAACTGGTCGCTTATTTTTTTGTATGAAATTCCTCAATTTTTGTGGTGTTCTTTTGCATGTTGCTTGCAAAATATTACAACTAATATAAATGTAGTATTTTACTTTTAACAATAATACAAATATATAAATAATTTGCTCGCCCTTTTGGACCGGATGCGGCCAATTTAGCGCTACATTTTTACCCCTTTTCCCTCTGGAAATGCAACACTACCGTTTCAAAGAGCTTACTATTTGAGAATACCCACTTAGCATTTGGAAGATTGTTTTATGAAAACTGACTGTACCTAGTCTTTTTCGATCCCCTTTGATGATCAAAAACTGATTAATTACTTCTGCGATTAGAATAAGACTCGAAAAGAGTCACACCAGCGATTGAAAAGTAATTTTATTTTTTGTCATATAAAAATCACCTAACTGAGCCTTTTTTGATCCCCCTTGCTGATTAAAAAAAGAATTTATCACTTTGACTAGTATTAAAAGAAGACTGGAAAACGAGTCAGACCAGCGATTGAAAAGTTTTTATTTTTTATCATATAAAAATCACCTAACTCAGCCTTTTTCGACCCCTTTGCTGATTAAAAAAAGAATTTATCACTTTGACGATTAAAAGAAGACTGGAAAACGAGTCAGACCAGCGATTGAAAAGTGATTTTTTTATCATATAAAAATTACCTAGCTGAGTCTCTTTCGATCCCCTTTGCTGATTAAAAAAATAATTTATCACAAATTGATCATGCTAAAGATCGAAATGTGATCGATTACTTTGCTTATTTAAAAAAAAAAAAGAAATATTCCTTAGCAAGCTTAGTACATAAAGCTATAATTTTTCCAAAAAAATTCAGAGAATTTTATATTAGATTTCGGTATTGATGGTTCCGAATGTTGTAGAGCAGGAATATATGGATGCATGTCTTCCGTGTTGCCGTATATGAGAGTGCCAAAATTTTCATAGGAATTCATTTATGGATTATTTGCTTAATATTATTGTACGCTAAAAATCTGTTTTAAGGCGGATTCATCGTTTGAGTTCAGAACTTTTTTGCCATGTGGTTGTTCTGTTTTCGGAGTGTGAGAGGAATTCCGAAAATTTCTGAACTATTTTTATTAGTTAACTCAAATTCAACTTTAGTTCAGAACTCGAACGATGAATCCGCCTTTAAAAGTTCCAACCAAAATGTGGACTGAGGGTGACTGTGGAAGTTCTTTTTGCGATATTGGTAAAGGTAAGGCTAAGGGTAGAATATGTAAGAGGATTAGTGATGGGACAGGGGTAAATACCCAAATGGTAAATTGGGTATTTACCGGTAAATACCCAGGTATTTACCCAAGTACCTGGGTATTTACCCAAAATGTGGGTATAAACCAGAATTAAGAAAGAATTTAATTTTTTAGTATGAAATAGATTTTTAGTGGCAAATTAAATTATACATGAATTTGGTCATAATCGCTTTCGCTATCAGTATCCGATAAAAACTCATATCGAGTGGAGTGCGTGATTCCCGTTGAAGTTGAAGGGATGTCGTCTTGAATACTTTCTAACGAAGAATTAATGGCATTTTCGAATTAAGTGGAGTGCGTATTTTCTGCTGAAGGTGGTGAACAACTAATCTGCTTAATTACGTGCTGCCACAAATTCCTTTCCACCAAGTTAATGGAGAAATCTCATGAAAACAGCTTCAGGCAAAAGTTTTTGCCCAGAAGTCAATTTTGGCGTTGTAATTGGCAAAATTTGTCATTCTATTTATGTTTAGCGCCTATGGCGAGTGTTACTCCATCCATCACATTGAATATGTAAAAAATTTGCTGCTTTCAGTAGCAGAGTAATGCCCATGCTTATCTCGTTATAAATTGTATCTAAATATGTGAAGGAAATTTCTTTTCTAGTTGGATCCTTGAAATGTGGAGTAAGGTCTTTAAAAAAGTCTTCCACAATGGATGCTCACTATAGCCACAGGAGCGACGGTTACAAAAATAGCCTTAGCTAAGTTGTATTGTGCCGAGTTTGAAAGAATATGCGTATGTAAATCAGACGAAGGCGGATAATCACTTGCTGTCTGTATCTTGTTTATTGACGCATTGGTTGCAATAATGGACACTTGACGCACGTTGTTAAATGTTTTGCCATTTTATTCACATTTGGAAATTTGTACCGCTTTTCGCAATGTTGTCATGAAACTTCTTTGCTACTTCCGCTGCTATGAAAATGTTTCCAAATAGTTTCATTTTTGGTCTTCCCATCATTTTTAAACGGTTTTATTTAGCTCACCCCGTTTGTTTTATTGTTGGGTCAAATTTAGTAATTCAAATTTCACCCTCTTCCTGTCAACCGATTAATCTGAAATTTTGTACGCATGTATAACCCCGATGACAATGCAATATTATGAAAAAAAATTCCGATAGGTGGCGCGTGGGTCGCTATATTTACAAAAATCGCATTTATGGTCCGATTTGGCTGAAATTCGGAACATGTATTACTACCTTGAAAAGAAATATTTTCTTTAAAAAAAAATTCCGCTAGGTGGCGCGTGGGTCGCTATATTTACAAAAATCGCATTTATGGTCCGATTTGCCTGAAATTCGGAACATGTATTACTACCTTGAAAAGAAATATTTTCGTAAAAAAAAAATTCCGCTAGGTGGCGCGTGGGTCGCTATATTTACAAAAATCGCATTTATGGTCCGATTTGGCTGAAATTCGGAACATGTATTACTACCTTGAAAGGAAATATTTTCCTAAAAAAAAACTTCCGATAGGTGGCGCGTGGGTCGCTATATTTAGAAAAATCGCATTTATGGTCCGATTTGGCTGAAATTCGGAACATGTATTACTACCTTGAAAAGAAATATTTTCTTCAAAAAAAATTCCGCTAGGTGGAGCTGAGATCGGGGTAATTAAAACTGAAAATCCTATTTGCAGGGACTACGTATAGAGGCGTTGGACTGCAATAAACTAACGGGCAAGAAACCTTGCAATAATGAAGCACTAAATGAATTAAACAGAATGCGAAATAAAAACTAAAAACTAGAAAATAAAAATAGGTAAAAAAACTTTTTAAGTTAAACGGTTTTATGTTATACATACATTGCAATGTTTAAGATAAATGTACTAAAAACCAAAAAATAATAAAATAGATACAGTCGTGGGAATTATAAACATTTGCATAGACTAGACTAAAATAAAACCGTGGGGCACGTCAATTGTCTACAATCGTTGATTAAAATGTTTGTTTTGTAATGTTACACTATAATTAGGCAGTTGTTCAACCGACAACGATGGACGTGTGATAAGTAGGGCTAGAATGTGGAAAAAAAATAGCAAGCTCGATTATAAGCGAGTTTTAGGGTTTCATAGTGGTGAGCGAGTAGTACTTTTATCATATGTTTTGTCGATTAAAGACAAACTACGAGCAGTGAAACGATTCCTCGTGTGAATGTCCAACGATAAACTAGTTGAAACATCTCTTTTATTAACATGGAGTGTATAACTATTGGAATTTCCATGAGCAAGAAAATAGTAAGTAATTTCCTCACCGTCTGCGGGCCAACTGCCTAACGACGAATTAAACGATTCTTCTATCGCACATTAAGTCGATAATTTGTAGACAATTGACGTGCCCCCCGGTTTTATTTTAGTCTAGTCTATGCAAATGTTTATAATTCCCACGACTGTATCTATTTTATTATTTTTTGGTTTTTAGTACATTTATCTTAAACATTGCAATGTATGTATAACATAAAACCGTTTAACTTAAAAAGTTTTTTTACCTATTTTTATATTATTTAATATTAATATATATTATAAATTATCAACTCAAAATGCGCGTACTTTATTTCATTCACTAATCGCTTGGAACAAATCTTTACGAATGAATGAAACAAATTCTTTCTATGCACCTGAGGCTCAAGCTTAAGTTTCATAACAGTAAACTTTCTAGGTGATTCAGCATTGTTGTTGCCATCGCTCCCACTCATTACATTGAATTGCCATAAGCACATTGCTAAGCTGTTCTTATTAAGAATTATTGTGCTTGCAGCAGCCCAAACCGCCTTTTCTGTGCAAAAAGCAGCAAGAAACGTATAAACAAAATACACTTAAACAACATATTTTCAAAATAAATTCGAAAATGTTCACATTTCTCTTACGCTACGTAACAACGACTATTCGTTATTCAAATGAGTATTTACCCACAATTAGCTAAATACCCGGGTATGAAAATGGGTATAAATGGGTAAAAACCCAGCATTGGGTAAATACCCAGGTGTAAACCCATCCCTAAAGAGGATAGAAGATGAGAAAGAAAAGCGGTTGTAAACTGACCCAAAAATGATAGGAAAATGAGTAGAAAAGTATTAGAAAATTATTAGAAATTGATCAGAAAGTTACTGAAAAACGAACCAAAGAAGATTCGAAAATGACCAGAAAAAAGATTGGAAAGCCAATCGAAAATTATCAGAAAAACGAAGAGAAATGACCCCAAAAAGATTCAAAAATCATCAGAAAACGATTCAAAAATGACCGAAATAAGATTCAAAATCGAAAAAAAAAAAAAATAAAATCGAAAGGGACTCGAAAATGATAAAAATACGGTTAAAATAAGACTCGAAAATGACTCCCCAAAAAGAGTTGGACGTAGGGTACCATTTTCCACAGACGAGAGGCTCTTTTATGTTCAGAAAATGAGCGCATTTTCCATTATTTTAAACGTGCATAGGGATCGAAAAACACTGGAATATGATCAAAAAATTCATAAAATGCTATGTGGATAGTGTCGCACTATTCTATTTACGTCACCTGTACACCATGGAGTTGTATGAACTGCTATTGATATATTTTTTATACCTTTCATGAATATCTAAAAGTTTGTTCCAAATACGATTGTTGTCAGATCCACGAGCTGAGTCAATTAAGCCAATTTTGTCTAATAGATCTTTGTATGCATAACCCACAGATTTGGCAGTACAAAATATTGAAAATCATACCAATTAACATTTCATTTCCCCATTCACGAAAGGTATGAAGTCTTCGGTACGGCCGAAGTCAGAGGCGGTTTTACTTGTTTCTAGTTCAGTTCTCTGCAAATATGTACAGACACGTGTACGTAGTTTATTGGCGCTTAATCAAATGAACTTAAAAATTTGTTTGTTCAGTTGTCCGTAAATACTTAGTTAAATTTTAGGCATTTGCTTCAAAAACCTTTGCTAGATTTTAGTATAAAAAGGGGAAAATTTCTTACTAATACTTTATAAGTACTGAAATTAATAACAAAATGAACACGCGTATAATTTTTCCGCTTCTATCAGTGCTGCCCACTGTTGTGTTGGCAATGTTAAGTGGTGAATGTTCTTATACATTGGTCACTAGATGCGAAGCCAAATATTTGGTGGCAGTATATCATGGAGACGAATATTTCGCTGCGGGTGCAGTAGTTAGTTCAAAGCATGTAATTACTGCTGATTTGCACCCGATAGAGTATGCAAATAATGTCACCGTGTATGCCAATTATCATGAATTGACGAAACCTCTGTTTGGAGCAGGTCAACCAGTTGTAAGGAAACATCATGTGTCTATGGACCATTTTGGCTTTATTGGAATTGCTGAAGTAGATGCACCATTTCGCTTTTCCCCCGCACTTTCATTAATACCATTTTTGCAATGTGATCGTAGGAAGGCCACTAGAATGAATGTGGTCGGTTGGAGTTGGAACGAAGAACAATCGAAATATAATATGATAAGAGCTTTTGAAACTCCTGTGGAGGTCGACCCAGATGATCGCAGACTCTTGAGAACAGCAAACTTAAATATAACATCATTTGATACTAAGTTAGCATTCGGTGTTGTTAGACAAAAACTTATTGGAGTGCTCTACATGGAACTCGGTGGACACTACTATTTTCATAGATTTAACGAGAAATCAGTTCAAGCCCGCATTAATCGTGTTTTACAAGGAAAACGCTAAATACTACTACATATTTCAATAATACTATTACCATAAATACTACTATTACCATAAATACTACTATTACCATAAATACTACTATTACCATAAATACTACTATTTACAGTTGCTCAACTTTTTGATCACATTTTGGTACCACCAACTAATTTTCTTTCGTAACTTTTTTAAAAGTGAAGTCAGTTTAATATAACTTTTAAATAAATATGAGGACGTGAAATAGAAATAAATCCTAAATCAACTTTTTTCCAACAGGGATCCTAATCATTATGAGTTTTATAATAAAAATCGAGAATTAATCATTGTAGTATATTGAGTTTATATACATTTCATCTAAAATAATCATTATTTTTTGAGATTTATTTTTTTGATCAGAAATAAAACATTCTCAAGATGCTTTTTTGTTGCTGTAATTTCCTTTTGCCGCCAACACAATATTATTGCCAACAACGAGCGTGTTGTTGTTGTTGTTGTGGAGTGTCGAAAAGAAGTTTAGTTAATTACAAACGCTACTGTGGTCGCTAAAGGTTCTGCCAGACAATGCAATGAAAGTGCTTTCAGAAAGTGAAAAAGTAAAATTTTCTCGTGTAGCCACCCAAAAAGTACTTTCTGAAAGTGTTTTCCGAAATTTCTGCAATTACTTCCTTACGAAAAACTTGCATCGTCTAGCTGCGAGAAAAATACTTTTCAAAAATACTTTTCACTTTCAATTGTTACATCTGAAAGCGTTTTACTTTCTGAAAGTTGCTGATAGAGTGTTGTCTAAATGATCGAACCGGCATGTAAATATGTTTTCTTTATAAAAATACATATGTATAAACAAAATAAAATTATTAAAATAATTAATTATTACGTTATATTTTTCATATGAACACAAAAAATACAACAAGCTGTTTGCTCTCCTACATCTGTCCTGCTCTCACAGCTGTTTGAATTTAATTTGACAGCTGCCAGAAAGTACTTTCAAAAACTCATTTTCCTTTCACCGTGTGAACAAACGAAAAATAATTTCTGAAAGTTTTCGGAAAGTGGAAGTAAAAAGTGCTTTCTGAAAGCACTTTCATTGCGTCGCACAATGGGAACGTTTCATACAAAAAACGGTCATAAATAGTAAAAATGGACATAGAGTGCTCAAATTTTGAAAATAAGCTTTTTTTATGAATATTAGTACATGGTGTAAAAATGGACTTAATCTGATGACAAATTCTCCCACCCCCCATATAACGGGTGCCGCGAAAAACCATTAAAATGCATTTATTTTCGAAACTAATTAAGTTACAATGCTGAAATTCAGTATGCAAGCTTCCTTGATGAATATTAGTACATGGTGTAAAAATGAACTTAATCTGATAACAAATTCTCCCACCCCCCATATAACGGGTGTCGCGAAAAACCATTAAAATGCATTTATTTTCGAAACTAATTAAGTTAGAAGGCTGAAATTCAGTATGCAAGCTTCTTTGATGATTATTAGTACATGGTGTAAAAATGAACTTAATCTGATAACAAATTCTCCCACCCCCATATAACGGGTGTCGCGAAAAACCATTAAAATGCATTTATTTTCGAAACTAATTAAGTTAGAATGCTGAAATTCAGTATGCAAGCTTCTTTGATGATTATTAGTACATGGTGTAAAAATGAACTTAATCTGATAACAAATTCTCCCACCCCCATATAACGGGTGTCGCGAAAAACCATTAAAATGCATTTTCGAAACTAATTAAGTTAGAAGGCTGAAATTCAGTATGCAAGCTTCTTTGATGATTATTAGTACATGGTGTAAAAATTAACTTAATCTGATGACAATAACTCCCACCCCCCATATAACGGGTGCCGCGAAAAACCATTAAAATGCATCTTCGAAACTAATTAGGGGTATTCGCTATCCATAGCATAACCCTAGCACGTAGCACGGATTGCACGGATTGCAAAGTTTTACAACGCACAACAACAAAATACAGGCGCACAGAAATATGCTATACCTCAAAAATATGCTACAGCAAAACCTATGTATATTTATTTGCTATGAAGTGTAGGAAATTAATTGCGACCCTGCGTCAGCTGACATTTGCCAATTGCTAATTTCAATTTCAATTTGAGCATTCGAATTTTGCTTAAAATGTTATTTTTTATGTGTATTTATTAAATTTACTAAAATAGAATGATTTATTTATTAAAATGTGAGTGATGAACGCGTCCCTTTGGCTAAAAAGAAAAGCTGCTTCTTAAAATTTCCTACGACTGTGTAACGGGGTCATAGCTGGGGAACTTCGATTAGAATTAGAAATCATTACGATTAGAAAAATTAAGTAATCTAATCATTAGATTTTTTTTGATTCTTTATATTTTGATTACTAATTGATTAGATTAGAGCTAATCAAAAATCTAATGGCGATTAGCGACGATTAGCAAATCTAATCAAAACTAATCAAAACTAATAAAAATAAAAATCAATTGGATTTCTCGATTAGTTTTGATTAAATTTGATTAGATCAACTGTTTTGAAATATTTTTTTTTGTCATTTAATTCATAAAGTATAATATATGGCGCTATTATAACTCTGACGAGTTTTATGGCCGAGCTTCTCTCCCAATTCGAGGTGTGCTACTTTTTGTTTTTCTTACTAATTGGGTGGACCTACAGTTTTATGCCGGCTCCGAACGGCGAATGAATTTTTTGTGAGAAGCTTTTTCATGGCAGAAATACACTCGGAGGGTATGCCGCCCACAGCCGAGAGGTGACCGCTGCTCTTAAAAAGCCCTCAGGAGCCAATGTAAAATATGGTTTAAACCGTTCTCTCAATTGATGTTCTAATTGTACTGCTGTTGAGCTAACATTGCTCAAAACGTCGGGTTTTCTGGATAATTTTAGCGGTTTATTACTCAAAGAAAATAACGCAGGATTAAACAACCATATTTCACATTGGCTTCACCTTGGAGAAAGTCCAAAGTTTGGGCAATAGGCTCCATTAGCAGCTTGTACGACTCCAAATATTGAAAATCACTTCATGTAAAAGGAGACAGATTCAGCTCATCGGAAAGCTTATTCAATTTCTCTTTGTACTGTAGTAACTTCACGATTGCAAATATTTCAAAATAGTTGATCTAATCAAATCTAATCAAACAGTTGTACAAATAAAGTTTTTTTAATAGCTAAAAGTATCAGTTGTACAAATTATTTGCATTGTTGAAGTGGATATGATTTTTGTTGATTTTAAAGTTGAAGCAATTGATATTTTTGGATTGAAAGGCAACTCTTACTTTACTTATACTATTTAACATATCACTAGATAGTTTGTTGCGCTTTTTACATTTAACATCCGTTAGAATTTAAAATATTCTTTCTGATTCAGCGATTGAATGGGGTAACGTGAGTAAAATTTCAACCAATTGCTTAAGATTATGAAACATTGTCATTATAGTTTTTAAAGTTTATTTATTTATTTATTTATTTATTTATAAACCGTGACTTACAATTAAAATTATAAGCTAGGTTAATTGGAGCTATGGCAACAAAGGCCTTAAGCGTGTTTACTTAACTGTGTACTATGGTCTAATATTAAATATTAACATATAATTTGGTAGTTTTTAGGAACTTAATAACTAGATTTATGTTTTCGGTGGTGGGATTTGAAAGCGATTGTGTTATAGGAGTATTTGAAAATATGTGATTTCTTTCGGTGTTAAAGGATGGACATTCGATTAATATATGCTTTATGTTTATTGGACTTTTTTATTCCGATACTGCGAGATCAGGATTAAGATTTAATTTTTTAGTTAGAGCAAGAAGTGATACACGATTGTTTTTAGAGAAATCAAAAACAATATCGGGATCTAAAAACTGCAATTCTTCGAAAACACCGTCAAATGGAAAACGTGATATTATCTGAAAAGTAGAAGCTTCATAAAAGAGCAAACACTTTTGTTGAATACAATCTTTTCGTCCAAATTTAAATTTGACAAAATATCTTAGCATTCATAACCAACGTAAACGTTATGCACATCAGGTAAATATGGAGTTGGAAGTTCCAAAACTTTTAGCTGTAATTCCCATGGAATTGTAAAAAAAGTCTGGTTATTAGAAATTTCTTGCAATTTTCAACACAAGTATCTTAGCTTCTTGCCCTAGTCGGTGTATAAGTACATTTCGGCTTTGGAACAATGCGTTCAATTCATTGAAAAAGTTAAGAAAGTACACTGTTATAAATATTGGTATATTTTTTAAACTTTGATTTTGTTTGAAAGGAATTTAAAACTTTTTTTGGGGTTCAATTTTGAACTTTCGAAAGTTTAAAAGTTTCTTATTCTCTTTTGGTTTAAAATTAAAACTTATAAAAAAATTAAATATTTCTAAGTATTTTTATACTCAGCTGTACTAGTACACAGAGTATTATAGTTTTAATCACATTGGTGGGTTGTAACAGAATGAAATAATCGAGATAGATATAGACTTATATATATCAAAATGATCAGGGTGAAAAGAGAAATCGATTGAGCCATGTCCGTCCGTCCGTCTGTCCGTCCGTCCGTCTGTAAACACTCTAACTCGCGCAAAAATTGAGATATTTTGATGAAATTTGAAATGCAAGTTGGCATCGACACTGGGACGGTTGGTATTGAAAATGGGCGAAATCGCACCATGACCACGCCCACTTTTCCTATATAGAAAAAATCGGAAATTTGGTATCATAGTCACTATTAAAGCTAGAGTGATGAAATTTTACCCACGTGTTGAGCTCAGGCCCCTATGAAGAAATTTGATGAAATTTTGGAAAATGGGCGGTGCCACGCCCACTTATTAAGGGTCAAACATTGAAAGTTTTATATATCATAACTCAGAAACCAT